>JABASC010002874.1:0-15911 GCA_019776185.1 Plutomurus gul
AATTTAAAGTAAGGTTAACGCAGAAATATAAGCGTGCTTCAACTGTCCCCACGCTGCAATTGTACCCACCTTCCCCTACTTTGTAATCTATTTGCTTATCGGTAGCTTCATATCTAGGCTGGGCTACCATGCACTTTCACCTACAGGCAAAACATCCTTGAGGTTTTTTATACACGCAGTAATTTCGTAACTTGAGACAACTGGGACAACTGAGATTAATCTATAATTAGTTGTGCGTCTGAAATACTATAAAAAATGTCAAACGATTCATAGTAAACGATAGAATATATGGAGTATAAAAGCCTATACTACACTTCATATAAAATCCTACAATCATAAGTGAAAGAGACATTCGTTTACCATTAAAAATATTTCAGTCTATTTTTTTAAAGGGTCTAATCAAAACAGGTTGTACTTGTACATCCTGTTGGCCGCGTGATGTTGGATTTTCCTTAATTCTACAGCCAAGCTGACAGTTGCAACCTTTCTTAGTGTTTCAATGGGTGGCATTTTTGTACAAATGGGAATGCAAACAATTGTAAGTATTTTATTCCCGTTGCATTTCACTTCTGAAAAGAAAACACTTAAGAAAAGGGACAGAGCGTTCTTTGAAAGTCATGGGTAGCGTGAAATCGTTGTAGAGCGGAGAGAAAACAGTTGAACGATATATTGAGAACACACACACCATGAAGAAAGCGTAATCTTGGTTGAAAGCTGCTGTGGAGATCTCAGCCAAAACGGAATCGCGTTACTTCATTCAGGCCAGTCTCGCAGTAGAAGAAAGTCACTCGGTAGGTGAACAGTAAAAGCAAACTTTCTCCCACAACATTAGCGACCTATCAGTACAACACCACACACCGCATCGTTGCACTTTCGGAGACAATTCCAAGTTCACATTTGAGAAACGTTTTTTAGGTTTCTTCCAAGTCGAAATAACATCAGTCGTGTATCTGTATATTTGTGTGTTTAATCGGCATAGTAATTGTTAATTGCGAAGTGAAACGGTTTTGACCTTTCTCTGTAATCGACTGCATCTGCAAGAACTTGAACTAGTGTATACCTAATTCAATTGCCCGTTTGTGTGCATTTGTAAATAGTTACAGTGTTGAGACAAATGACTTTTGGCGAAGAGCAAAGGTGCTGCACATGGAAAAGATGTTTACACCCCCACAGGTTTTTCGGGCAAGCTTTTACTTGGAATAATATTGTGTTACGTACACAGGAATCCTAACAACAAGTTTTATCATCTTGAGCTCTTTTTTAGACGATCTACAAGAAAGCTTTCAACTATACTACTTCAAAAACTACTACTTTCAGCTTTCATTGCAACCGTGAAACGAAATGAAATTCTCAACTCACATTCCAGGTGACACAAATTCTCTTGTCTGTCTCAAGTAGCTGCGTTTGTCACCTTATAGTGTGACAAGGAAAAAAACCTACAATGATGGAACATTTTCTAGTTGTAACCGTATGACTGATAACTGATGTGATAAGGATGGAGAGGACAGAAAAAAAGTTACTATTTAGGTTTATTCGAGAACAAAGAAATATACTGATTTTTTATTATTTGAATTATATAATTACTTACATACCAAGATCTGAGCACGTAGACAGATTGGGTCATCGACATAAGGCAAAATCGTTCAGGACGCAGAATTATCAACTCATCTATTGGGATAGCGGAATTAGAAATAAAATTTATTTTTTAGTAAGAGGTGCTTGAATTCGAATACATATATGTACAGGTGTAATCGGTGACAAATTTTAGATACGTACCAAGATGCAGAAATTTTGTCCTATGAAAATTTCCTGTCAAAGACCAAAACTGAATAATGAAACAGACGAGTTGAATGCTCGGTGGGCATTTTGATGAATGGGACAATCATATAGAATTCTGTCTACCTGGTATATGTCAAGTGACATCAATCGGGACTCTGCCATTGTTTGAGCATAAGGTATACTTGAAAATGCACAAAGTAGAACTTTCCAAAGATTAAGGAGCTCTAGAATCATTTAGAACAGACAGAACATTTTAATGCATTTTAATGAGGTAACTATCTTCATTCTGAATGTAAATAAATAATACAAAGGTTTCAAACAAGTTACAATGAAATGTATGCACTATAATTGGTATACTGTTCGTATCTGTATTCCTAACCTAATTGTGTAACTATGCCCATTCTAATCACATAAATTGTTCATCCTTGACATTTTTACGAATTTCCACGAGAAATACCCCTAACAATACTGTACCTAATACTACAAATGCACGAACAAATGGAAGTACATTGTAGTAACTAGTTGTTGTCCTGGTTGAATTGACCTGATCTTGTACAGAGTTTGTCTTTGAATACAAACACAATTGCACCTCTTCAAAATCTTTGACTCATTAGTAGGATTACCAAAGTAGGCACACTCTGACTCTATCCTTATATGTTCATCATAGTTCATCCAGTTTGCATCCCATCGAAGAAAACTCTCAATCAGCTCTGTATCCAGATCCAGCTATTCCGTCTCTAGGAAAGCTTATAGAGATACAGCTTAAGTATTTATAGAATTCCGCTAAAACGTTCATATACATGCGGCGACAATGAAATACAAAAGAAAGTAGCCTGTACGGACAATAATTCTTATTGGAATTTCTCCACAGAATCAAACTATTAATAGGATTTCTTTGTCCATGTTGCGAGAACTTAACTCAGATGTATGTAAACGTATCCGCTTCGTCTTTCTATTTTGATCTTGCCCCAAGCTATCCTCGACTTCGGGATTAATGTATACACACTCACCCTGCTATCTGTTATAGTCATTTATTTGAATCACGACCAACTCCTTTTTGCAGAGGAGAGTAGTGAAAGTGACGAAATCCTCTTGAACAGTCTCTGCATGGCTTCTTGTGTGTGAGTGTGCACGTATCGTGTCGAAACGATTAATTACCCAAGAGAATAAATTACTGGAGCTACAATCGGTTGAATCCTCAATGAACCACTTCAGTACATTCAAGTGTCATTACTATTCCTCCAAGAATTTGTTGTACACTCAACCATTTCCCTGAACTCACAATTGTAATCAGCCGAAATATACTTCAAAGGGTTTTGATTGTACATGGAGTGGTAAGTATGCAATACCAACTTTCACTGTAAGACCCTTTATGCTCCGTCAGTCGTGTCAACTGTATGTGTTGATTACCAACAAAGAGTTTCAAAGAAATCCTAAACGCTCACACAAGTATTTTACTTTCATCTGTGCACGATCTTATTGACAAAGAACAAGTGTATTATTACTACAATTACTGGTATACCATTACAGCTTACTTATATTATCAGAAGTATACCAGTATATGGAAGTGCAAAAGACCAAGGTCGAGTTCTGTTGTTAATTGTTAGTTAGTTACTTGGAAGTTTATTGTCAAGTGTCTACCATACATACTGGACTATAGGTATTCATTATCGTCATCATTTCCACTGAGCTCACTGTCAGTTTTATGAATGAATGAGGCAATTTGTTTTTCAGTCGATGTTTGTTAAAAGTATAAATATTTGCTGCCAGGTAGATAGCAATCGGTTATTTATTACTAGAAGAATCTACAAAGTTTGCTACCTCAAACTGCAACTTTCACTTTGTATTCATAAACCCTAATCCAATTAATTTTCGATGTCATCATTTCGGACAATAAAAATCGAGTATTGAAGAAAAAAATCCCGTTCCCAATCCAATTTTCAAAAAATCATTGCCAATACCTTCCGCTAACAGGGTCTCTCAAATAAACTAGACTTTTTAAATACAGCACAGAATTCCTGACAAGAATATATAGTTTAGTTGTACCAGTTGTACGTACGTAGCCTGAGCAAGAGCAAGAGTCTTTGAGGTATAAATTTCGGACTGTATTATGATTATCGGAGAGAGCATGTATCGATATTTAAATAGCAAAAACATTAGTGGAATTAAAATAAAACTCTTTGTCTACTTTTCTGGTAGACACATAGACATCTATCTAATGGTAGACATTTTACAATTCATATATCTTTCAACTAAATACAGGGTGAAAGCGCTGTGGTGTTTTTAATACAGCATCATGCTCACAATTGTTCAGAATATCCTTTCACTAAGATTATCTTCCGTTTGTTGGGTAACAATCAGGTAACTTTATAGTGTACCTATAGTATGGTGAATCTAAAACCGAGGATACCCAAACATAACATTGATTTCTAGTATGTACATTGTACTAGACTAGACGAATACCTTTTGTATCCCTTACGTGTTCGAACCGTGAAATGGTAAAAGTAAAAAAAAACAAGTGGAACTCATGCACCTACTTACAGCTACGGTGAAGAGTGAAGATCCATTTGGGAATTATGTGGGAAAAGATACATATACGCGGATTTTGTTTCTGCAGTTGAAAATAAAATTGAGTTGAACTAACCAAACATATATGTGAGAATGTTCTTATATAAGTTTATACATGATGAGAGAGAGTTCAAAGCTCTCTACAATCTACTTATTACTCCGACGTGGTACGACGGATCCAAAAATCATAACAAGATCTGCAAATTCCATGTCTCATAATTACGATGCTTTTTTAGCTTTGTTAGTAGTCTGGGATTTGCACTCAAATCTGGGTAATTGTAAAGCATGCTGAGATGCTCCTGAAAAGTAATATTGTAAAGCATGGTCCTTTACACCCGAGAGTTTTATTTCATTACATATAATCATCTCGCTCACATAAAAGATTGAAAGTTCTTACGCAACTTTTGGCTACTACATATTCATTTCGCTCATATTATAACTCCTATTTGAGTGGATACTGTTGCGTGTCGTTTTCAGATGCCGAGTTTAGAGTTTCTCATTTATTGTATCTCATGCCTCGAAAATAATACCTGTGGGGTTTCTATTTGCAAAATATCATCGTTTCAATTGTTGTCATTGTTTACATCTGAATTTGTGTGTTGTGTCGGTCATTGAGCATTGTGTAATCAATGTCAGTCTGTGCATTCACTTGATCTAATTGTGTACACAATTCCGCTGTTGTATTTATTGTTAGTTTGAACCATTTAAGAATCAGCATATTTGAGCATAGCTTGGAATTGAAGACAAAGCCAATTTGTCACAAATAAGTGGCTGTCAAACTCAGATCTGTTCTCATAAATAGGTAGTGAAAATATGAATCGCACTTACCTTATTTGTGTATGGGTGATGGAGAATAACAAACTGATTCCAATTTGATTGTCGTAGAGGCACACTTTATAGAGTTGTTACATTTTAATAGGATTTCCGGTGTCACTGTCCCTTTCTGTTTTCTTCGCCATCCGTGCATTTGGCTGCGCTCCACAGCACACCCAATCGGAGGATCAATCATTAATATCAAAAGTTTCATGTACAGTGGGATATTTTGAGTGCACTTTGAACCCTTCATTCTGTGTTCCTCAATCTGCCATTTGCAATGGAAAAAATGACTGTCCGAATGACAACTCGGATGAAATCAATTGCAGTAAGTCAACACTTTACACTTACAATTTTTTTAAACACATGACCTGTGATTAAGTGGGTGGTTATATAATTATTGTGTATTCTGAATTTGAACAGCGGACCACCATGGAAAGCAGCATTGGGACAGCATGTTTATCAAGCGAACTGATGAGGATGCAGACAAATACACTGGGAGCTGCAAATGTAATTTTTTTGTTATCTCTGTCACCATCTACCTCATAAAGACGTTTGCTTTGAATGGTACAGTATCCTCATTCCTCACTCGACAGTGAAATCACCTGTCGTAGATACCTTTTAACATTGCAAAATAACTGCAATCATATCCACCACCATCCAAGAGACACAAATAAGTGACATTGCATATGTATTATCCTTCATAGGGATACTACTATACAGTAACTAGAGAATATATAATTACCTACTCCCTCCCACTTTCCACAGTTGCAGAAACTTGAGATTTGAAAATATCCAATATCCACATTTCATGGCAAATTTAGTATCCCGACTTTGACTATCCTTTTGGTTTTGGCTTCATAGAATCTCTTTTATTTGGAAAGAAATTCAAACTGAAAATATTTGAAGTGTTCAGCTCTCTCCTCTATAATTTTTCAAAATCTTTTCACATACTTAAAAATGTGCAATTAGATTGGTGGTTGGTATATGTATTCAATCTACACCGAATTTCGTCTATGCACTCCATTTGACATAACTGCACAAGAGTCTAGCTGCTAGGTTTCTGTGTTTCAGGTTTTATTACATGATTCATTGCCTGCTTATTGTTAGTTTGACAACACCATGAGCTAATTACGATTGCATTGATGAGATTGTAATGTAAGTTTCTGGGTTGTGCTTGGACTGTGTAGTGACATGATGAGATCGTATTTCATTCATGTATGTGGTATAATGGTGTAAATGAAAACCGTAGAACAAGTGCTTCTGAGTTCTCATGTTGCTGCACGAGTACATACTCGGTGGTTGCTGTTGAATTGAAAACTGAATTGGCTTTGTTGGTGGGAGCAGATAGCGAGAACGTGAATGTGACACAGTTCACTTCGGATGAAAAGGATATACTGCTCGTGTCTGGAGGAAGTCACAGTGAAGAAGAATTTTCACTTACCCCTGAGCAGAATTCTAATTTCCAAATGTTTATTGGGGGCTTTGATGATTTGGAAAACTTGGGAGACGTCGTTGAAGGAGCCTGTGTCTGTACTGAGGAGAAATTCTATTGTCTCAATTTACATCTACAGGATTTGTCCACGATCCCGCGGGACGTGGAATATCTGTGAGTGCTCTTGTGAACTTTACAGCTTACATGTACATCAGCCTATCTTTCATAGATTGAAATCATGGCCTTTACAAATGTCGTGTGACAGCGGTCCGGGATTAAATCACCGTTTCCATTCACATTGACAATGTGTACTTACTATCAGTACAACAACTACTGTTCAAACTAATTATTTCACCTTTGTCATGATTGAACCTCATCTTGTAATTACTGCTTGCTGAAATTTCTGTACTAATAGATGGTATCTCGATCTCCGGTCTTAATTTAGCATCAAAATTAAAATTAATAACCTTTATTTATTTACCTTATTTATCTATTTATTGCATAGAGATCTATCTAATATAAGATTTATTGGCTAACTGTATTGTATTAGGCTGTTTAAATTCCACCTGTAATTTTATAATTAAGATAAATTAAATCGTATTAAGTTTTTAGATAAAATATTTCCCTGCGTTACTTATAAAACTGAGGAGAACGTTATAGACAACAGTCATCTAAGTTTTATTCCAACACCATGTTTTCTACGTTTAGTAGGAATGCATGTATGTAGGCGTAAAGGAATTGGAGTAGTCTTATGAAAATAGCAACTGTGTATGCATTTCAAGTTCCAATCAAGGAAATGCCGACATTACAAATGCAAATATATACGCAGTTACAATTTCGAGTGCAACTGTTTTTGTAAGTAGAAACGCGAAATAATGCGCGCACGTTTAGAGTTATACGTATAAACACGTACATAATATATCGTGTACCAAAAGGGAGAATTGCAGTGACTCCGAAGACTGCATGCTGGTTACATCAAAACAAAATAAAATTTAATCATCTCTTTTGGCACACACCATGAAAGAGAGTTGCCCTTCGTTGTAACAATTCAATTTCACTAGCAGCTACCTTACCTTTGAAGCTGTTTTTGCATATTCGCTTGCACTACTTCCACTATTACATATGGAATGATAGGTAGTTTTAATAAATTAAGCCTATTCAAATTTGCTTTATCTGCTAAGACACAGCCAATTCACTTACTCAAAGTTGTAGATACTGCTATCCAAGTTACTAGGAAGAAAATAAGTGAGCAGAAAGAAAACTGCGACACGGTATTGCGTATCGGCTTGTTGACATTGACACAAACATTATTTCTCGTACCTTACATAAAAGAGTCGGAAAAGTTGATTGAGTTGAAAGGGAAACGGTGGGGATTCCATTTACTATTCTAACGTGAGTTTATTCTATCCTCTCATGGTTTTAGAGATCTGACTGGAAGTCGGGTCGACGTCTTGGATTTCAATGCTGCTCCGTTCCCCCATTTGAATACTTTGTAAGTGCATTCTCCTTTATTTACATTTTCCGTGTTCAGTATTCATTCTATCCATAAGAGATGCATTAGATAGGTTCTTCCCATTGGGCTCTCCATCCACAGACATTTTATCTAGTATTGTTATGTAAGAAGTGTGTCTTTATAAGTATACATAAATAAAATGCATGTGAAGTATTCCCTCGTCGCTGTCTTCATGACCATGTTGCGTAAAATGCCATCAGTAGTAAATAGTAGCAATAGTGTCCATTATTAAGGACCATTATTTTTGGGTACTTATTCTGGTGTTTAGTTGTTTCTCCTCTGAGTAGAGCTGCAAGTAGAAATTACACATGAGTTACTTAAAGTGCCCTACTAATTAGGCACGTTTTACAAAACACAAACATTACAGCTCAGAAATGAATGCAGCGACCTTGTTTAAATAAAAGTGATTGCACCCAAGAGAACCGTTAGCATTAGAGTTTTTCCCTCTCCGGCTGTACAGGAGAATCTCGACAGATATGAATGAATTACCATTATTGTGTGTGTAAGAATGTGGTCTATGTATGTACAAAAGAAGTGGTTGGTTTTTTAAAGGAAAATTGTTGATGTGTACTGTACACTGTTTGATGTAAGACAGTAGTCAGTAGTGGGCATCTCCATTGCCTTCAGCTGTATATTTGTAACTGACACGATTTTCTTCGTATGAAGCGGGATTCATCTTGAGGGCGCATTCCCATTTCTTATGTAGAATACTAGTGCAATAACTGTGCGCATCGATCCCTGGGGAAAGCGTTCCTATTATACAGTTTACATGTTCCTGAGAGATCCGGTGTTCTTCTGTAGATCGTCGTAGTAAGGGGAAGATCAGTGCTCAGTGCATGCAGAATATGCATCTTAGAGTGTAAAGGAATGGGGAAAATTTGATTCTAGGGAGATTTGGTGAAAGCACTGAAAGTCAGTTTAGGTAGATTATGAATTTCTCCTTAGAGCACAAATGATTCCGAGAAAGTAATGTAGTTAAGGAGACAATTTATGAGTCTGATTGATGAAGTGAGTCAGCGGAATAGTAGTGCTACATGATACGTCCAAGTACTACTTACTACGGCAGCAGTAGAAGGGTACACATGGGGTGACGTCCATCCACACTCTCTACATAAAAGAATGAGAAAGGTTGGACATTATAGAAATATAAGCGTGTGGCAGTGGCCATTTAAAGGTTGTGGGAGAATCTCTATATGAAATTTCCCATTTCTTGGTGCAATGCAAGGAGGTGCTTATAAATATTGGTTACGATAATAGATAGGTAGTTACAGTTATATTTATAGTTATCGCTTGCAGTAGCCTTCAATGCGAAGGCAGAAGGATCACCATGATGTGATCGTTTCTTGGGAAAGTCATGTACTGTGTACATTGGACAAACGGGAGAGAAAGTTGAAGAATTTTTTCTCCTTTACTTTCTCTGCTTTCCCTTACAACATATTTTTCTATTGTAATCAACTGTAGTACCTATATTACAAGAGTCGTAATATGCAATGTAGATGCTCCTTTATATACGTATCTAGCGAACAGTAAATAAATGATTACCGATATAGCATCTGATATTGCCTGTAGCCTGTCACCTAGTCACTAGTTGATATTCGGAATTTCTGAGCAATAATAATAAAAGCTAAAATGATTGTTTTCTAGGATTTTGTCAAGCTGTTCAATGCAAGATATAACTCCGGGAACCTTCAATCATCTCATCAATCTGAACAAACTGTGAGTGACCCGATTTAATATCAATCACTTTCTCATACCCCCATAACAATACGATGAACCTTACTCTTACACGTGCATGCACGTGTATGTTAAAAAGCCTGAATTTTTTTTCCGGCGACCAAAACCCACTAATTAAACAGTTGGTGAGAGAAATGTGAATTAATGCTAGTTGCATTAATGTAGGTACATAAATTTTTGAAACTCATGTAATATTCCTTAATGTTCCTTGATTCCACAACCGACTAAATAAGCAAATAGTTTGGGGGCGCATTCAGGAAAAGATTACGAGTCAACGTTTGTATGCGCTGCATCATTCATACAATACATAATAGGTTAATAATGAATGGAATTGTGATTGACGTGCGTCCTGTACCCATAATTAACCTTCTTTGATGTGATGTTACGCTTTAGTTAGCACAGAACGCATGAAAAGTTGGTGTAAGGGGTTGGCTTTGTGATCCTTAAGCTGATAGTTTACGGTTCCTTCTACTCAAATAATTGTAAGTGCCGGAAAGCATGGAAGCTTATATATTAGCTGGATCTGTCATAAACAAATGTGCTGTGCCTAACACACAGTAAATCTGGCGAAAAGTACATAAATTTTCATTGCTTACTGGCTGTTGAGTCTAGATTTTTTACGGCACAACACTTGTTATCAGATATACAATATACATTTCGTGCTCTCAGCTATTGGCCTTTCATATTTCGTGACTGAAATAATGGATTAATATTCTTAATTAAAATCCCTACAGGTGATTGATAATAATTAATAATATTTAAGTATGTAGAAGTATAAATGACGTTTTTATGGCGAATTTTACATTTCCTTTCACTACGACGAATGTAGCTCTGAAAGTTCTAGTGAATTACCACTAAAAATACATTTCGGAAGGTATCCTGCAACCAGCAGACAGTTTTACTTAGGCTTTAATCTCTAGGTAAACCAGACATCATGATATCGCCATTCTGATTTTATGCAACAGCACACCTACGCTGTTCTATTTAAAGATTCTTTACAGACCCATTACAGGATTCGTCACGTCATTCCAATTTGCTTGTGCTTTCACTTTGCTTTCACCACAATGTCATTCAAAATATTTAGTTCAATTGATATTAACTCCACCGTCTTTACTTAAGTGTTGAACCAATAATTGCTGTACAATTTAAATTTATGAAATCTGGTAAATTGTATTGTGAATTACTACTAATAGTAATGTGGTTTTCGTTTTCTCGTCATACACGTTATTTACGTCAAATTAAGTAAATTTTAACCAGAGTAAATTGGTATTACTGATCGTTCACAAATAATTCTTTGGACCGCTAATGTAATAGTAAAACACTGAAACATTTGGATTCATCATTGCCTGTCATGCTTAATTTGTGTGGAACCTGGGAACAAAATTATTGTGAAAACTAAAAACCCTAATTATTATAATTAGACCTTTCCCAATGTGTCATAAAAACAAATGAATCTTAATTCTACGAATTCATCCTTATTAAAATATTACCTACTTTGCATTTTGACGCACAAAGTGTTGACAACCACTGTTATACATTGATCTCTGAGTTATAAAATGAAATCTTTTGGAACCCTCTTATCTAGACATTTGACAAGCAATCAACTCGCCACTCTCCCCAGCAATGTTTTCTCGGGAAATGCAAATCTTAAGAAGCTCTATCTGGGCTATAATCGGATTTCAACACTCTACGCAAAGTCTTTTGGTGGATTAATTTCTTTGGAAGAGTTGTAAGATGTTTATCTGACATTCAATCTTTATCATACTTCATTTTCAGGGACATGATTAATTTTAGTACACAAACCCACGTTCCATCATTGCATAAAACGAAAACCCTTCTCTGCATAATAGGGACCTTGCACGAATTTGGTTTAACCTTCCCGTACCTTCTGAAAATTAATTTTCTCCACTCAGAATTATATGATCCTTTCTTATTTCCAGAGTTTATGTACGTAACAAGGATTTATATGCACATTTTGTATGATATCTTTTCACCATACCATAACGAACTGAATTATATGTATATAGATAGTCACACACATAGCCACAAATATTTGTTCGTGTATGACGCATAAGCATCACTGTCTCATTCAGACTTGGACAGAGAACCGTCTCTATACATATAAGAAAAAGTGAAGATTGTATTTACAATCTTGTCCTCAACAGGGACTAAGTTCCCTTCTTTTTATACCGACAGGAATTTAATTAAAACTATTTGGTTACTTTGATAGAAACTAAACTATTTGGTTATACTTTGATAGAAACTGTCAAGGGAATGAACATAACATGATAAAGATGATGTTCCGTTAGGACTATATAAATATTCATCGCTTTTTACGTCTCCCTTTCAAATGAAAACCTTAAAACAAAAAAAATATCACAAACCAAAAGACTTGTAATTCATTGCTGGTTAAAAGAAAATTCTGAAACGAAAGTTCTAATGTAAGCTTTTTTATACATATTTTCCTGTAAATTATGGTATGTATACACACATATAAAGACATTGCTGGATAAGGATAAAACCATTTGAAAGTAACACAATATGGGGGTTCCCGAATTTCCTTTTGGGCGATTCGTACTGTCTTTTGATCTACTGTACTTTTATTTTGTAATTGTATTTCAAGTAAATATCCATTTTGTGGTGATATCGCAGTATCTATTATAATTTTTCAATCAAAAGACGTACTTACTTTCTATCAGAGAACAGCACATATGTATATACCTATAAGGCAAAAACTCACTTTTCAAGTAGGTTGTTGCTGACAGCGATATATGAACAAAAGTACTCTTCTTTCTGTTTGAACTAAAGTCAAAAATAGAATTTCACTCATGAGAAGTTTGATAAGCACACCTACTATTGACGAACACAGCCACTCTTACTGTTTACATGTATTTCGTTCATACTTTTAGTTATTGGTTTGGCTTTTACTCAAATGGCATCTCAATCAATTGTGTGTATAGTACCCAAGTTCAACTTTCTTTATTCGACCTGTCCCACGTAAGTGGAGCATCAGCAAAAAAAGTTCATGTACGTAACAAATAATAATAATAGGTTTTTTAAAGACTAAACTGCATACAAAAAAGTCCCTAGGAGTAACTTTCCATACAATATTCTAGTAAACAAGTCAGTTTCAGTTTCCGCTTTCACTCGGAATCCGGTCCCACAGTGTACCCCGTAGTCTGTACTTAATATCGTACTTTCCTCAATCAATATTGTCTTGCCAATGTTTTCCCTCCCACAATGCCCACAGGCCATTAAAAATGCTAAACTTTTCAATAGAAAAATTCCTTTGTAATGGAATTCCATATAGGGTCCTGGTACTTACATAGGTATAGTTGCATGTATATACTTGCAACATAACTTTAACGAGTTGGTGTACAATTTGTTTAAATTCTCCTGAAACTAATAACTTTCGACCTATATGTTACTCTCATACCAGTGCACTAAAGTATCATTGACATTATTTGAGGGCTCTGTCCTAGAACGGCTAAAGGAAGAAGTCTCATTGAAATGCTTGGAAATTTCAGGGATCTCCGCAAAAATAAGCTGACTGGAGAGGAGGACGGTGTGTATTTACCACTGACATCACTGAAGACTTTGTAAGTAAAAATTCAGGGAAGCGTTTGGTGAAGTAATATTGAAAAACTGCGAAAAGAATGATTATTTGTAAATGTAAAGCTTTATAATCTACTTTTACACATTCATTAGCTTCAACTTGCAAATTTTTAAGGAATTATTACTGGGATTAGCCTTTTAGTGGCTTGTAATGTATTATTTTTTATAGGTATGTATTTAAATACATTTTATCAAGTGTAGCATTTACCTTGTAATTATAAATAAGGTACATTGTATTTCAAATTCCGTGAACTGTACTTATGTTTTCATCATCCTACATAAATTAAGACTTTAATGAGAGTGAACAGATTCCCGAAATTACTTTGATGTGTGTCACTTTCTCCTCGTTGTGGTGATGCTAAAATACGTTCGTACCTTTGAGTAGGACAGTGTTACTGTGCCCATTCAGTTTTAGGATTGACTCCAATTTCTAGTTCAAAGCCTTTTATGTGTGGAGTGTGGACTCGCACGACACACACAGCCAGAAGTACTCTACAGAAGATTTGGCTGCTGTATCGTTCTACGAAGTATTTATACCTTTTGTGACCATTTTATAGGCATTTGAGTTTCAACGAAATAGAAGTAGTGAGAAGTGGGCACTTCTCAGGACTAGACGGCCTGGTAACTTTGTCGCTGTCGAGCAATCTCATCACACTCATTGAACCAGGAGCCTTTGAACACCTTCCAGCTTTGAAGCAACTGTAAGCCCTTCACTGCGCTCTTATTCTCAATGCTTCTGCACAATCATACGTAATAATGTTGCAGTAGTAGAACCGTGAATAGCATTTTGTGTACTGCATGGCTCGAAACTGTTGTGATGTGAAGAGAGAAAGAAGAGCCTCGAAATTTATGAAATAATTCCCATGGGTCCCCCGGAGAGCAGATGCACTTGCATACCAATGTTTTCGGTCTTTTTAAGCACCAGATGTCATCACATATTTGCATTTCATCTGAGAATGAAAAGATATTTTTAGAATCTCTGTGTTAAGTGTAATGACAAACAAAATAGAAATGCATGTACCTGTAGTAGCCCTCCATTCTGGTACAACGTTTCCGCAGAGGGTGGTCACCATGATGAGCAGAACTACACAATGCATGGTAGAAAATTCAAATCTCATTATGACATTTATATCGCACGCTTTTAGCTTCTTTAGTTTGAAATAAACTCCCTCCTCCCATTCTCGTTGAAAGAAAAGGAACTAGAGCATGAAATTGTACAAAGTTTCATGAAATTGTTTCAGATATTTGAGCTGGAATCGTATTCGCGTTTTGGAAGATTACACATTCGTTAATCAGCGATCTCTTCTCAATTTGTAAGTTTGCTTTTCCACGTTATATAAATATATAACTACATTTTACTATATTTACATATGTATACATATAGTGCAATTTAAATGTACACATTAAAATGAGTGAAATTATTGGACTGTGTTTATTTAAAAGGATAATCTAACAAAGTGCTCTCTGAGTGAAAGTGTTTTATTTAATCATTGATGCTTACAACGTAAAACCTGTTAGTAGCTATATTACTCTAATAAAGATGAGTGAATGAGTTATACGAATTACGTGGTTTCCTTCAGCAAGACAACGTTAACTACTATATTAATTTTACAGAATGTTGAGTGAGGATATTTATGTTTTTCTTGGTTGAATTCAGTCGGAATTGGGCACTTTGTACATGCCATTAAATACACTTATTTAGGTAGGGTAAGGATCACTAACACTGCGCCAAAAGTAAAGGATCTTGTACATATTTAGTGTTGTTTATTGGAATGCTCAGATTCATCTTCTTGTGAATGCCAACACCAGCTAAAATTTGTAGGTTTTAGATTAGAATTGTTAAATAATAAAGGTTTGTTTATGAGAGCGTTGATTAATCGTTGAATATTTTGTGAAAGCAACGGATGTATGCGTCTGAGGCTGCAAAAATTAATTGGGTCAGCCCTCCACTCTGTCTGGCTAGAATTAACATTACATTATAATTTATAATACGTACTACTTGTATGAAGGTAGGAGTAAAAGATATTTCCACGAATTTATAATCCCATCCCAACATAATCGTGTGATTCATGGATTTCGGATTACTCGCATGATTGAAACGGGAAATGTTCATACTAATAGAATTGGATTGAGTGTATTTCGAGATGCTTACTTAATATAATATCCCATTGATTATCTATTAGTCGAATTATTTTTTATTTACATTCAAATTAGTATTCGTATCCATAGATTAAGTTTGTTTCCTGTGAACATTCTTTGTAGTTGACGCTTTAGAATTTTCGTTGATTTTCAGTGGCATCATCTTGGTTTGACTTTATGCTAAATATTAAACGATTTACTCGTTTCCATTACGATTCCCTTTAGAAAAATGTATGTCCCTTTTAGCTCGCAGACAGACGAACAATACGATCTGCAATTTACTGCTGTCAGACAAAAGAGGCCAAGTCATAATGA
>JABASC010002875.1:0-15911 GCA_019776185.1 Plutomurus gul
TAATACAAAGACGTTCATATAGGTACATGGCTTTATGATACTATGGTACTACCTGGTTTCATTTCAATTGATACTGTTGGATTCGGATGTACACGAAATACTAATTACACAATATGCAGATAAACAAATGTAATCATAATTCTAGTAACACGAAGTCACATCCTTTTTTCTCAAATATACCTAGACACTACTGTTGGATGCTCGAATACTTGTGTATATATAAGTAAATGAGGATTGTTTCCTAGACACTACTTTAATAAATGGTATATTTGTTTGTTCAGCTCTACAAGAACCTATTGCTGTCCCTGAAGTTTTACGAGAGAGTTCTTTTGGTTTTGGAACTGATGCTAAGTCGCTTGCCAGTAAAACGTCACAGTCTGTTGGTTTTGGCTTACCTAGTATATCATCGGATGATGTTGACGGGAGATCCAAGGATGCTACACAATCTGTTCCAATCACGTCATTCTCTTCGACCGTAACACCGTCCACCGATCAAGAAGTAAATATTCCCAAAGCAGGTGGATTTACATTTGGGTCAACATTAGCTAGCTCACCTTTAACAAGTGTTTCCAATTCCAATGAGGGTGAAAACGTTGATGTTGGCGCCAAAGCTGTTGATAGATCTGAAGATGCTGCAAAATCTGTTCCCGTTACGTCTTTATCTTCGACCATACTATCCTTTGCTGCTAAGGATTCTGAAATAAATATTTCCAAGGCGGGTGGATTTACATTTGGGTCAACATTAGCTAGCTCACCTTTAACCAATGTTTCCAAGGAGGGAGAAAATATTAATGTGGGGGCCAAAGCTTTTGATAGGTCCGAAGATACTGCAATATCTGTTCCGAACGCGTTATTCCCTTCGACCGTAGCATCGTCCACCGATTCAGAAGTAAATATTCCCAAAGCCGGTGGATTCACATTTGGGTCAACATTAAGTGTTTCCAAGGAGGGAGAAAATGTCAATGTGGGCGCCAAAGCTTTTGATAGATCCGAAAATACTGCAAAATCTGTTCCAATCACGTTATTCCCTTCGACGATAGCAGCGTCCACCGACACAGAAGTAAATATTCCCAAAGCGGATGGGTTTATATTTGGGTCAACATTAGCAAGCTCACCTTTAACCAGTGTTTCCAAGGAGGGAGAAAATGTCAATGTGAGCGCCAAAGCTTTTGATGGATCCGAAGATACTGCAAAACCTGTTCCTGTCACACCATTTGTCTCTTTTGGAGCAGAATCTAAAAGTAAACCCTTCACATTTGGGCAACAAACGGTTACAGCTACGTCTACTGGAGTGAATTTTAATGCAGGTTCTTCTTTCAACTTTGGCTCTACTTCCACAAATTCAGCCGTTGCTGAATCTCCACCATTTGGTGGTGCTACTGCAGAAACAAGCTCGTCAGTTTTTGGATCTGCTTCTGGTACAAGTGCACCCGCATTTAGATCTACGTCGGGAACAAATCAACTCCCTTTTGGATCAACTAATGCAACAAATCCACCGACATTCGGATCTACCCTATCAACAAACACACTTACTTTCGGATCTGGCACAACGTCAACTCCCTCAGCCTTTGGTGGATCATCAGGGACAAATTCGAATCTGCCATCTTTTGGTGGGACATCCGAAGGAACAGTTCAGTCAGGATTTGATGCTCCTTCAGCAGCATTCAACTTTCAAGGGCAACCTCAGACAGCCCAAACGCCGTTTGTAACTTTTGGAACAGAATCCAAAAGTAAACCCTTTACATTTGGGCAACCAGCGGCTACGTCTACTGGAGTGAATTTTAGTGCAGGCTCTTCTTCGTTCAACTTCGGCTCTAATTCGACAAACTCTGCTGTTGCTGAATCCACGCCCTTTGGTGGTGCTACTTCGGGAGCAAACTCTCCAGCTTTTGGATTGGCTTCTGGTACAAGTACCCCCACATTTAGATCTACGCCAGCAACGAATCCACCACCTTTTGGATCAACTAATGCAACCAACCCACAATCTTTTGGATCAACTAATGTAACCAGTCCACAATCTTTTGGATCAAATAATGTAACCAATCCACAACCTTTTGGATCAACTAATGCAATAAATCCACCGGCATTCGGATCTACCCCTTCAACGAACACACTTACTTTTGGATCTGGTTCAACATCGAACTCCTCAGCTTTTGGTGGATCAACAGGCACAAATCCGGCTTCTTTTGGTGGAACAACTGGAGGAACAGCTCAACCAGGATTTGATGCTCCTTCAGCAGCATTCAACTTTCAAACGCAACCACAGACAGTCCAGACGCCGTTTGTCACTTTTGGAACAGATTCTAAAAGTAAACCCTTCACATTTGGTCAACAAGCGGCTGCAGCTACGCCTAGTGGAGTGAATTTTAATGCAGGCTCTTCTTCGTTCAACTTTGGTTCCAATTCAAAGAGCTCATCAGGTGCTGAAATCTTGCCCGGTGGTGCTACTTCAGGAACAAACTCGTCTGCTTTTGGATCTGCTTCCGGTACAGGTGCGCAAACATTTAGATCTACGCCAGGAACGAATCCGCCACCTTTTGGAGCAACTAATGCAACAAATCCACCGGCATTCGGATCTACCCCATCCACAAACACAATTACGTTCGGATCTGGTTCAACATCGAATTCTTCAGCTTTTGGTGGGTCATCAGGGACAAATCCACCATCTTTTGGTGGGACTTCTGGAGGAGCAGTTCAACAAGGATTTAATGCTCCTGCAGCTCCATTCAACTTTCAAGCTCAAGCACAGACAGTCCAAACGGGAGGATTTTCTTTCGGCCAGAATAATAATACCAATGCAAGTACAGCTAACTCTCAAGGACTTTTTCAGTTTGGACAGCCTCAGCCTCAACAGCCTCCTCCCCAAGGTATTAAATTGTAGAATGTATCATCCACTTTGTGAAATGTCTAATCAGTTGTTTTACCCTCAACATTTTTCCAAATATGTTTTTTTATTTTTAGGGGGCTTCAACTTTACGGCTCCACCTGCAGCTGGAGCTCCCATGTTTAGCTTGGGTAGTACGAATGCAACTCCGACGACCCGTAGACGGGATAGACCCAATCGGAGATATAGATAACGATTGTTATTATTGTAAATTTTAAAATATAATTTTGTCATACCTAATCACAACTATCGCTTTTTGTTTCGGGATTTGAATGGGTTTAAAAATTAGTAATTAAATGCAATGTGAGAGCCAAGCCTTTGCATTTTACTTATTATTTGTGAATTATGAAATGTATGTACGTCGTATAAATTCATGAAAATAAAAATTTAACTCTGCCTACTTACATTAACTTGAAAAAAACTGGTGATTTCTGGGCACATCAGCATATCGATTTTGAAATGAAGTTAGTGCATTTTATACTGTATAATTATTGATAAGTAGGATGAGATGGTGCATTGTGGCATTGTTTTGTAATAATTTTTCATTTTAAATCCACGTTGGCTGTTTTAATGAATTATAAATTTTATCAGTTCATTTCTTCTAAATGCACAATGTTGCGAATTTGTGATAAAAGTTGAACGAATTCATAAAATCTAAATTCTACTCAATCAAATTGCGGTATTTTTAGAATGCTGATGCAGACGATTTTAAAGATAAAACGGTAAAATCTAGCTACTGCTTCAGTTAGCCAATATGTTACAAAGCCCACAATAAATGCAGCAGTATACGTATAAAATAACGATACAGGAAGAGTAGAAATCGTTTATGGTTTTTGGAAGCACACTCCTCTCCATATAAGACAGTATAGTATATAGTAATAATAGAAAAGAGATAAGATCGACGAGAAAAAGTGGTGGAACAAAACGGAAGGAATGAAATGAAATAGACTTGGTTGAATGAGTGTAGAAGTGGAGCGAGATCGTCATTGCAGTATTTTGTGAAGTTGCCTACTTGGCCAGCGTTATTGCGTAGAGTGGGCCGAAACTCCCCGAGGTTGGAGCTTGAGGCAGAAAAGGAAACTTATGAAACGTTTGAGTTAGTGGAGAAAGTTGTGTGAGAGAAGTCAAGTCCAGCCAGGAGTAAAGTCATGTACAGCAGAGAAATAGAGAGAACGAGGGAAGACGGCGGAGAAGAACCCGTTTGGGATTGGGAAATGCACATGCCGTCCGGATACGTGGTTTAAAGGGGCGCTCATAAGGCCGGCATGTCAGTTTCGGTTCGGCATTGCGGAGGAACAGTCCTGCAGCAGTACAACTGTGCGCCAATCTCGTCTCTCGCCAAAAAGCCGTCTCAATCCAACCCACTTATTACTGCTGCTGCTACTACCGAGAGTTTGTTCCTTTCGTAATCGAGTCGGTTGCATTGCAACGCTTATCTTCTAAGCAGAAGCAGTTGGCTCAGCTCACACACACACACAGCAGCGACGACTACTACCACAGTTTCGCCAACTCAACCGTCCACGCTCCACCAGTCTCCTCGAAAGCAAAACTGGAACAGTGTACTTCAATTGCTACTGTTGTACTACTTTGTTGTACACTCGGACGACGACGACGACTGACTGACCGCAGTGTTTTGCTCTCCTTCCATAAATATTTTACTGCTGCTATCCCCGATTTGCTGCTTCTTCCTCTGAAATTACTGATTTCTTCACTCACTCACACGCCCCTCCTTTCACAAAAAGTATTACTACGTCTATATATTTAATTTTCCAATTTTCTTATTCAGTCAATAGACTTACGTAAAGAAATGTAATGCTGAGAGTACTTGCAGCTAGGTAGCCAGTGTGTAGTCCACATAGAACTCCAGCTAGGACAGCAGCTACAGCCAGAAATTCCTCCTACTACTCGCATATTCAAGTCCACTGAGAATAAAAAGTACAATTTACGTTAAAGCCTACAACTGCAACAGAGAGCAGTTCAGGTGCACTAAATCAGTTGATCTCCACTCAACAAAGTTATTCTCTAATCAGCTCAGTTTAGTCAGTCTTGATCTGTCCACGCTCTACGTTCTCGTTCCGTCCGAATTTTCTCAAGTCGTACCAATCCTTTTTGACTTTTAGTCTCTGCACAGACACTACTGCTAAGTATATCTGGCCTATACTGTGTAGTACTACTAATACATAGCTCCACGTACAAAGCAGTGCCGTTGTCTGTTCTCTAGTAATGCACTATTGTCACGAGCTCTTCGTCTCTCGAAAGAAAGCATCGATTGGGCTTTTGACGGCTGTTCTGTACATAGTATAGAGTTGACCGCAGCATCGATTAGTTGAGCAAGTCAGTACTAACACTAATGTACTTTATCTTGTCATATTAACTGTAACGAGAAGAAAAAACAAAGTAATGCTTACGTAAATAACAGTATTTGTATAACACATATATTTGTCAACTTTCACTAACACACTTGCTATGTTGTTCAATCATTCTGAGGTGTGAATCGATGATGTCTTTTTGTCTTGTCTGTTTCACTCTCACACTCAAAGAAACGTTCACACATTATATAGAATTTGAGGGCAAGTATAGTTTGTCCTGTAATCGGTAAGTCTTGAATTGAGTTGGACTTTTTCTCGTGTTCCTAATTTCTCCGGACTTTCACCCACTTTCACATTAGCAAAGTTCTGTAGCCCACCTTGAGCTCCTGCAACAATAACAGGTCCTAGTCACCTCTCCCTACTAACCAAGTACTCTTCAATTAATATGCGTCAGGGAAAGCAAATGTCACTCACAATTAGCTAGTCACAGCTTGAGCATCTGTACTAGTTAAGCGATCTTGCTGTGTCGTTGTTGTCGCTGTTTATGTTGTGGTGTTGTTCTATGTCCTGTTGTAGTAGTTATATATCTGTGTAATTCACAAACTTCTCCAGCTGTACTCTGTGTGTCAGGCGTTGGAGACGACATTGAGCTACTTCTTCTCACTTCACACACAAGATCCAAGGTTAGGACAGGAGAAAGCTGCGTGCAGATTTAAACGTACGCTTTATATAACAATTCTTACAGATTACAGAAAAGACAGACCAGATAGGGCTTTCATATCTTAAATAGCTGATTGTCTAACCAAGTCATTAGCTATGAAAGAAAGGTACGTACGCTTTAGATAACAATTCTTACAGATTACAGAAAAGACAGACCAGATAGGGCTTTCATATCTTAAATAGCTGATTGTCTAACCAAGTCATTAGCTATGAAAGAAAGGTAACATACGGTTGTGTGCGCATTCCAGTAATAAGCATACATATTCCTACTACCAATACTTTCACCCTACAAATAAATAGAAAGCAATAATTCTCCCGTATTTGCTCATTCTCATGCATAAGTAAATATAATCGTACCGTTCCTGCAACAAAATTACCTACCAAACCGAATCATTCACTGTCAACATCCACCATTCTAATACCTTCTGCACACATTCTCTCAACTCTCTGATCAATACCATACCGCACACTCTCGGACCACATAAATCATACGATTGTTACAGTAGTACGATACTTGTACCTGTACAATTCGATTTAATTGGCTAGCACGCACAGGACCGGGCAATAGCCACATACTCGCTCCCATGTCTTTGGACAACAATAAAACCAGTAGCAATATAGTCGAAGTTGTGGAAGAGCAAAGGCCTCTTCTGCAACCTGCCACCGCCACAACCGCATTCTATCGGAGCCGGAAACCGCCCAGGTTTGTCGAGTTACCGTACCAACTTTTTTCAAAACTTTTGCTACATGGCCCACTCAACTTATTATGCTATATATACTACTTATATTGTATCGTGCCGTACTGCAATACTGCATTTCACTCTCTTTTTTGTTGTTCTAGTAATCTGACTTTTACGATCACACTCTAACGAATGTTCTTGTTATACTCTTTGCAAATGCTTACTCGGAAGCCATACACACACAACGATGGATGTGTGTCAGAGCCATAAAATACTAGACTTTATGTGCAATTACATAAAGAATGTATTTAAGACTGACGGAGATACGGATTACATTACACATCACATCATTATCACAAGCATAAAATTTCATTTATTTATTTTTTCCCGCTAGCTCTCCTTTCTCTTCATTAGCGTCTCTTTATCCTATGTATGCAGTTTGTGACACGAGTTAAGTTTACTGCTGTACTTATTATTACAAATGGACTTGCTTTACTATTTCCTAACTTTTACACTTTTACAATCTCTTCTGTCCACCAGCAATATAATTGAGAACTTTAAAGTTCTACACTATATTACAAACCATGAAATACTCAATTTAAACCTGACTTTGGTGAAAATGGGGTTGTTTTTTACAACTCAATGTTTTGAAGCTGAGTGTATTCTAAAATCTACCACAGCATTTATGTATGTACATAGCAAACATAATCATAATCTCTGTCGCCGAATTTAAAATACCTGGTAGGATATGTAACTTGCATTGTCAAGCACGCGTTTAGATATACACGCTGATAATGTGTTTAGCTATAAAATGTAGTGCAATGCAATGAATAGTTTGTATTGAAGCTAAATCAATCTGTAGTTGTGAGAACACATTATGGAAACATATTTGTAGAGTCAATCTTATGATTCCACTGTAAAATTCTTTAAGAGCGATGCTTTCACGTTTGACCCACATGAACCGATGAACCTCACTCTGCTCTGTACACATTTTTATGTTCCACTTTTCTTGACGCCGTTACACCCCACAGCTACTGTATCATATGTGCCATGTGCAGTTCTGTGTAGTTTGCATGCGATTTATAGTTCACTTAATGTGATTATAATAATGTATGTGGGCTACGAAACATGGTTCAATCGTGCCCAATAAAGGAAACAGCGAACTACATGAGACCAAGCATGAGACTACAAAATAATTTTCAGAGTTCAATTTCAGAAATCCCTATGTTTCGTTCCGTGCTATATGCTTTCAAAGATAATAAGTATTATTCAAGCTTTCGTTAATTAGTCATTATAAAATATTTATTACCTGGAGAAGTATTTTTTGGAAAAAATGTCAATTAATTTGTGACTTATTCAATTTTGGAACGAATCAATATCATAAATTAATTTGTCAATATTTTTTTGGCATTTCATGTTGAAGGACACTCTTACAAATAAAAACAAGACATTTACTCCAGAATTTTTTCCAAACGAATCAATATCATAAATTAATTTGTCAATATTTTTTTGGCATTTCATGTTGAAGGACACTCTTACAAATAAAAACAAGACATTTACCCAGAATTTTTTCCCTACCGTTGGAAAGTGGGCATAAAGAATATTAAATAATTCTTTCTCTTCACTATTAATTTTACTGCACAACGATTTTCTTTTTTGCTCTAATGCTCTCCCACTAATACTGGAACCACGAAACATAGTGACGTTGTCATTGGTGCCACCAAAATTCATGCATTCGCATGCATTCTCACGATACATTCACATCCCTTCTTTTTTGCATATCAGACTTGTTTAACCAACATATCACTAAATAACCCAATAAAATACACTTGATTCTACATAACGTCGTATTTATATCAGAGCATAAGTTGGTTGAATGGGGCAAGATAATGGCCGTATATGTACAGTTGAGAGTAGAGCTGAAGCTTGCTAAATTTAGCAGCAGAGCCGTGCATCGAATTTAGATTAGCAGTAGTATACATACACACACAAGCAGTTTTAGTCGGCCCATAGAGTAATGTGCTACACTACTGCAATCCAGAATCTCGCGTGTCAGTCAGATAGTTTTAATGTGTGTCATGAAAAAATTCTCCGCGGCTGCTTTAGTTTCGTTTTGCGTTGGCTTCCTTTGACTGAGGTATTGATCTAGCTCTAGTATTCTATTATTAAGTATTATGCAGCTAAAATGTGAATGAGAAGTGAACGAGTTGACCAAACCAGTTCCACATACTACACCACTTTTACTAACTCTAACAACAACGCAATGTGTTATCCCACTATAGAGCTACCAACTACCTCTCCCAACCCAACATACAAACATTACTCACCCGTACGAGTGTTGCACCCTAACCCACTACTTACTAGAAGCTGATAGAAATGCCTATTATCAATAAGTGTGGGGCGAGAGAATACATACAGTTGCTTATTCTTCAACTTTATGTGCACGCACCTAGTACTTTGTTCTCAGCAACTGCAGAAACGCGTAAAAACTACGGTTGGCTCACAAATCCATACTAACAATGCACTACACACACACCTGCAATCTACATTTATAGATTTAAGTGTTAAAAATTATTACAGCTCTTCTCACTCTGTTGGAATTACATGCGCAGAGAATGAGAGGGAACAGATGGAAGACCATTAATTCATTTATCGTGTAGCCTCAAACACTCCTTACTCTATATATATATATATATATATATTTAAATGGACTACGTATCGTAAATTAACAAGAAAGACTGACTAAGTGTTTATACAGTGTAGTAATTCGTAGAAAATACAAATTTTTGCAGGGGAATATTTACACCGGGTAAGAAACGAAACAGCTGTTTCTTTAAATTAATTAATTAACTGGAATTATTTACATTATCTTCCTTTCGTCGTCTGTAGACATTTCAAATATTTGCTTGTCGGGTAACTTGAATGGAGAAAGTTGGGCGAAATGGCTATCAAAATGTGAATACACACGAGTTTGTGCATACCATTCGGTTAACAAAGCCACAAAAACATACTGTTTGAGAATGTTGGCAGAGTACTTACTAGATTGCAGCTAATGACTCTTCTTTGAGGTTACATTTAATTAGTTTCCAGGCCTCGTCATCATCATTCATACTACAACGGGAATGAAATGAGCGTGGCTCACGATTACGAGATTGTACTCGTAGTGGCAGTGTGGTATTAATAGATAGTCCGTTCTTGCTCACAGTTCTCTCTCCCTTATATATGTTGACAGCGGCTCGTTTTGCTATGAATGAGAGTGCATAAATCCTTCACGAACTTCGCTAGCCCCTTGCACATCCTGCAGTGGCTGCTGTAAGAGAGAGAGGGAATCTCGCCAAAGTTGTGAAAATAGTTTCACCTGATTGCGAGCAAGATAGTCAAGTCGAACCAAATCAAATCAAAGTGAGGAGAGTTAGTCAACTCTATCTGACCAACTAACAATGCAACCAATGGAATAATGCACAGGAGTAAACCTAACTGCCATGCAGTTATCAAAGTTGTGCATTTGAATTTCACTAATGTTAACTACTATCTATACATACATCTGAGATGCAATGTAGGGGCACTCTTCCTTATATTTAGTCACTATATGCGCAGTTATATGTATTGGTTTTATTTGAACCGTATAGTATCTATAGTTTCTATAGCATAATAATATATTCTTTAACTTAAGCTGTGAACAGGGAGTTGTTTGACTCTCGCCTCCCTTTCGACTTTCAAAAGTAGAATCGTTGAGAGAGTACTACTACAAAGAAAACGTAACGAAGCGTGCCAACCAATAATAGTGCCACATAGTCGTAGTTCACTTAGTATGTAGTATCTCAGTTGGTAGGTACTGGGATGTAGAAATGCACAAGACACGTTTTATGAACACCCATCATATTACATAATATTATTTAAATAGAATACAGACAGGACGATATACAGTCAAGCTTCTCGTGAGCGTGCATTTAATATCTCGTATACTCATTCTTCAACTACATTTCGTTTCATTACATTTCAACCAACTGAAATGGAGCAGCTCGAATTTGAATAAAAAAAACATGGACTAGCTACAGTAAAAAGCGAATGCAACAAAGCCGCATAGGAGCTTCACAAGAACAGAAAGTGAGCTGGGAAAGCCAAAAAGTGGGAAACGGTGTTATTTGTACGTAACTCCTCTAAAGCAAAGAAATCGACTCTTTTCCCCATGTCTAAATAAGTTACCAACAAATAAGACAACAGACAGCTTCAGTAGTGTGTCTATATATATATGTATTTACTTATGAATAGATATGTATATAGAAGCATGTCATCAGCTCTTGCCTTTTGCTTGCATGTTAATACCTCTCTATGTAAATACAATCTCCGCCTTCTGTGCATTTAAAGCATTGCAGACAGAGTTCAGTCTGATTCACTTGAGACTAGTCGACTCTAGTGCACATTCATGAAAATCCTCGTACAGAGACGACTGAAAGGCAAAGGTTTGCATTTCATTACAGCTGATGGCATTCTTTCTCCTCTTTCGCTTCCATTCGAACTGAATGAAATGAACAAGTCTGTTTGGCTTTCCCCACCTTTCTCTTTCTGTACGATTACACAGCTATCGTCCATTCCGTCCGCATAGCAGCACTAAAATATTCATAGTGGGAAATTTTTGTCTTTTCTTCAATTCCCGGATGTTTCGATGTCCTACTACTACTACTACTCTATGCAGCCCTGAATAATTCAACAACATTTACTTTGTACACTTCAAAGAAGAGGGCATGAACAAATATGTTGGTTCGTTCCAATTTATGTCTGTATGTGTGAGTAAAATAAATATACCCACTTAAAGTACACCTACCTATTCTACCAATGTAGCATGTATAATATGCGAGGAAGGTAGAATGCTAAAAGCCAATTTTATGGTCCTCTTTTGGCGAGAACTAATTACGTAACAAATTTCTCACGTACTACCTAGTCAATTAGTACTTTAAGTACTTTAGTAGCCAGGAACAGCAGCTGCTCTTCAATAAGTTTTTTTAGTCAGTCTGCATGTAGATGTAAGAATTTTCACCGTGATCTGCCTTGAACACAGAATGCAAAAGCGAAAGTTTTGCACGAATTAATAAGAAGCAAATTCATAATTTCGGAAACTAAAAATCGTTTTAGCCGTAGTATTACCGTTTGTTGTTTGCCAGTCACTATCTGCTTTCTTCTTTTCTATTACATTCCATTGAAGGTGGAACGTGTGTGCCATAGTTTATTTTATAAAATGTCATGTAATTGTGGGGAACAATTTTGAAAGGAATTCTTCTACCATGCATATTCATGTATCAACACATTATGTTGAATAAATTTATAGTACATTCTAATCTCCAAGTAGCCACACTTTCTAATATATCTTGCAAGAATGCACCTTTTTCTTCACTTAATATGCTATTCATACGTAAATATATAGTTTATATGTAATTTTTTGCATGACATGTATTCAGGCAGAATGCAGACTAACCTACAAATAGTAGTGCAGTGAGAGAGAGAGAGAGAGAAAGAGAAAGAGAAGCTTTGGACCTATTCTCTGAATATGGGTGAGACCGTGAGAGTGAGATTTGCGCTTGCCGACGTGATAAAGTAGAGGCGGGAGAAAACTGGGTTCCATAGCTGTGACGTCACCCGTGCATATAATTGTAAGGCAATACTCATACACTGGCAGGGCCTTGGGACCCAAGTACGCTTTCGAGCGTCGTAACTTTGCCTACTCTATGTACGTGAACTGACTGAACACAGTATAAATAGAGTAGTATGGAGTAACGCATTTCTCTCCGGTGCCAGTACCCATCCGCGTTGCTTTTGAGTGTGAGCTTGTTTTTCTGCTGCCTCCGTTGCCGCTGCTGCTTCACTAACATAAGTATATTCTTAGGTGACTATGTAGAGAGAATAGCTGAGTGAATGGTAGAGCTCCCCGACGATAAAACGAACTCGCTTTTTTGCTGCTGCTGCTGGTGGTGGTGGTAGTGTGGTGCAAAGCCTACTTGCGGATTACGTGTTATTGCAGCAGTACATTCTACTACAAACTACATACATACATACATGCATATAGTATAACACACATGCCTACTCTGTACACACACATTTGCCGGGGAAAGTCCTTCTGCCCTGAAAGAGAGAGGAGTCTGTCTTGTAGTAGCCAAGAAATTCGTCTCACACCAGACGTGTGCATCTACGAGTGGAGGTGCACAGTTCGCTTTCCGGATTTCACTAGGAAATTGGTTAGTGCATTGATACATATAGTCTAAAGACTAAAAACAAAATAATATATATAAATAGTGCAGCCGTGTCCTCAAACCTCCCAGTGCCCCTCTGTCTCCTCCCGAGAAAGATACACGGTGAATCTTGTGCTCTCTGACACATACAAGTACTTTACCACTCGGCATAATATACTTAGTAACATTCAGAGAACAAGCTAAAACTTTGTGCCTTCTTCTTGTGTGAATTACATACGAGTTCATACTTCACATTATAAATACTTAGGGATTAGACTTTTACTGTACTTATAACTTCTTCCATGTGAGTACAACATAATATACTATCTTCACTCTATACTATACGTTTGTACTTACCTTTTAGTAAAACTAAAAGTATGGGCTGCCAATTACTACATAATAAGAAAGAGTGCTACCCAATTGGTTTTCGCTAGTATATCTGTCAATAATGGTGTACGTAAGCGATAGTTGCTAAAGATAAGTTGACTTGTTCAATCTGCTTTGGCTTGATTTGACTATGGTGACATTTGAATGGAGTTAACATGTAACGTACTTGCATGCCTGCAGACAATCCCAGTAGCCAAGTGAACCGTTGGCCAAATCAATACTTATTTTGTCGCATACAGCAGGACGATAGTAGTAGGGCAGAACTGATATTACATATTAGTTGTGTATACACATTCATATTAACTATGTACCAGTAGTGGCAGCAAGTACTGGTATGTAGGACTAACGCTAGCTAAAACTGTATTCCAGCTACGTATAGTATGGGAGCCATAAGAATGTTTCCTATATATACTTTACTAATACTTGATACTGCAGATACATGTAAGTATGTCTACATGATGCACTATACTGTATGCAGTAGGCAGTCTGGGAAAGTTACAAGAGAGCAAACTTGCGTTGGCAGGCCAAAGCCATTTTGTACGCGAAGAGGAAACTGATTTGCTTTAGAGAATTGGAGTCTACAGATGCCGATATATTTAGCATATAAACTCATCTACGATAGAGTTATATACAGCGTATAGATACAGATACAGTGTAAAGTAGTCCAGTTTCGTATTTAGTAGTGCAAACGCTTGTACAAAATTGCGAGCATTAGATTTTACATGCGAATGAATAGAAAATGAGAGTGCAAGTGGGTACTTGTACTTATAGGGAGAATGAGATGAAAAGACGTATAAAATTCTCCTCAGAAATCCCTCCAGTGTATTAAATTATGCAATTAAGCTCGTTCTCCGCTCTCGTCTCAGTTGGTGTTAGGTTGCAGGCTTGAGTTGACTTCGCTGTGCTTCTGCTGGTCTCCTCACTAGTTACTACAAATAGAGAGATTCGAGTGCACGTCTTTTCGCTTACCTCCCCCCGAATGTATTGCCACTGTTCTCTCATTAACGCAGTAGTAGAGAATATACTTGTTGGAGCATAGTCCATGAACCACTATTACTATTATACACCTTCAAGGTACCACCATAGAGACTATTTATACAAGTAACTACAAATAGAGACATTTTGATAAGTAAAGCCATGTAGGCATTTGTAGAGGAAAGGACTGCCACCCATAAGTACTTGTCGAGGTAAAAAGAGAGAAAGAGAGAGAGAGAGAGTTGTAAGTTGAGTAAGCAATCCCAGTAAGAAATCTCTTGGATATAAAATAGTGGGCTGTATATATACATAGTTTTTACACTTACGAGCAGGACATCAGTACTTGCTACTTCAGCCGACATTCGTATTGCGGGCTGTTTACATACATTTTATCTTTAGTGGGCAAAGTGATGGAGAATAAGTACTTTTACGAATTTATGTGCTATATTTGTACCAGTGCCTAGGATACAGTACGTAGTTACTAGAATGTACAATCGCCAGTTTGTTCACTCACATTCACATAACAAAGCGCGACCCACCACTGGCTGCACTGATGTACACTGCAGTAATGGTGGTAGAGGCAGACACAATGTTAAGCTACAAGACAGCCTTGCTTTTTCGTATTTCGTGTAGTAAAGTCTTCTTGGAAGTAGTCTTTGTACAGTGAGTCCTTTATTACCGCAATGCCACTGCATCTAATCTCTCTCGAGATGTCATCTATCCTGCTGTGCTTCCCGTCTTTTACTCAACACATTTATTCACCCAATTCCCCATTACCTTGTCAATGAGACTCATCAAAAGGCTTTCACATCTTTAAGTTTAAGGGTCTATTTGATCTTCCGCCTGTTTTAATGGGACTAGCGTGCTTACTACCAAAAGGGGTTGACAATAAATCTTATATACATGCTTTCTGCCTACGTCAGATACAAAACGTACAACGTACAGTATCATCGTTTTGTCCTTGACTTCGTTTCGAGAGAGAATTCCTTTTTTCCAGTCTTATTCAAAACGTTCACGTTCTATGGCCAAATCCCACAGAATTGCAATACGTTGGTTGGCCTGCCTGGATGGCTTGACGTTTGTAGCTCCATTATAGCAATTTTTTGAGAGGAAAGTATACAGTAACTACTAACAAAGAGCTGTTGTGATAAAATTATCGTGGCGAAGAATGGGATGGCAAACCTCCTAGCCTACTTTTGTCGTCTCGGCGCTGTTTTGCTGCTATTCTGTTATATTGTGATGTTGCCCAACATCACAGGTTGGGATTTAGAGAGGATCGGATAGGAAAGGATAGAATATTGTTGTATCGTGTCGACAAAAGTCATGAGTGCAGGCAGACGGTGCACAGCAGACCGTGCCGTCACTCTATCTCTTCTTTACGTGAAACACTTTTCACAAGGATTACGCGTAATACATTTACACAAGTACGACATATGTTCATACGTTTGACATAACTACAATTATTCAAGCCTATGCAATTTTTAAGCGACTTTTTCTTTACACCCTTCCCGCATCACATGCATTTAGGATACGCAGTTTGCTGGTAAGCTTCTTACTTTAGTTGACCTAGGTAAACATAATTCTAAAAACTTCAACCGAAACTCTCGACATTCTCACTACGAGTAGGCAGTCATCATTCTGTACCATGTTATGTTTCGTGAGCCAAATTTCTGGATTTCATACATTAGATTAGATAGTTAGATTATGGTTATTCGCACATTTATAAGAAAGC
>JABASC010002876.1:0-15907 GCA_019776185.1 Plutomurus gul
AGCGCATTAGCAGCAGTAGCTGCAAGAGTGAGACAAAAGAAACGAGAGGGACGACGAGTACAATTAAAAATTTAGTGAGAAAATTACGAGCTGCGTGTAATAACGCTCTCTCTCACTCTTGCAATTGTTGTGTGTGAATCTCTCTCTCTCTCGGGCCGATTCATGCATACTGTGTACTTTGGCCACACTGCTGGGCTGCTACTGCTTGTTATCTCTGCTCGAATGCCTTCCCTTGAATTCATTGCATTAGTAGAGGAGGTGGTGGTGATACAGCAATAGCAAGGAGAAAGAAAAGTGAGAGAGTGGTGTGAGGAAACTGCAGTCGAAACTCAACTCATTTCACCACTTTCCCCCCTAAATCCCATTAGCAGAGAGAAAAGGAACTTTACCTCTATCTACTACGTAATTCCTAATGTAAAATGACATGCACACATACACACACACACACACATCCGAGCGTATATAATGAGCGAACGCTCCACTTAATGCACATTCACACATTTACATTCATTCTATAGACAAATGGGTATTTCTACTATAAGAGAGAAAGGTAGTTGGCGTGGGGAAAGTAAAAGTGAAAGTCAAGGTAATTCGTGCATTATATTATGTACATAAAGATCAGCAATCAATAATATTCTCTACAGAAGTTTTAAGGTCTGTTCGTTCATCTTTCTCTTTTAGTTCAGTGGAAGTATTTCAGGATTCCCATTGAAGCGGTCGCCGGTCGTAATTTAATGTTGGGCGGGTAGTGTGGTCGCCGTCCGTGGTATCCTGTTGGTCTGCCCCGTGCGTGTACTCTTCTATGTAATATATAAGTGAATTTATCGGCTTTTCAATAAACTTATGAAATGAATGGATGAGCTTTTCACTTGACTTTGTGGTGGTGGTGGTGGCTTCTCTGATGTGATGGTAATAAAGATAGGAGAGTGGCTATGGGCGATAGAATAGACATTCAGATGGAGATACCACTAAGACCGGAGCAGTGGCGTAGCCAATGTGCGTCACGGGTGGACAATTTACTATCATGACCAAGGTATTTAAAGAGTACACCGCTCACACACGTACCATTTTGTAAAATTCATTCGTTTCCATTTAAAAAAAATTCAATTAACTCCGCCCATTCTCAAAATTCCCCAAATTTAACCAGCACATCCGCTATTCCATTTCCTTTAGCCCTTGCAAACTTTAAACAAAATCTCCGTTTCCGCACATTTTGCACAAAAGCAAGATTCAATTCTCCATTCCCCCTTACAAAATTAAGCATAAGCTTCGCTACAATCCCTCCCCCTCTTGAAAAATGAATGCACCCTTAGCAGCCCTTCGAAAATTAATCTAGAAATTCGGCCCAAAAGGAGCCCAATGCAGCTTTTGGATGGCTACGCCACTGAAAACAGTGTAACCGTCGTGTGGTCTATAAATAGAGTCTCGCATGAAACATCCAACGAGCGGAGGATGTGATAGTCATAAGTGTTTGTATGCGGATCGCCCATATCGCGTAGCCACAACGTTATAAAATATAGCCAAGGCTGTAGACTATCGAATCACTATCTGTTATGCAGCTATTATGTCATGTTTCAGTTGGGAAAGTGAAGGGAGACACGTTCTGCACAATGTACCATTTCGTCTATAAAGAAGCGAGCAGCCCCATGTATCTATTCACAGTCAGTGGAAAGTGAAGTGAGGTGAAGTGTATTGAATTGAATTGAAGTGGCCACGGCTGAATGAAGAAGACCATGCGAAATATATCGATAGGAGATGTGTAATAGAAACAGGAGCGTCGTCGTATGGAGAGGGGATCGATTTAAAAATGGGTATTTTTATTAAAAATGAAGTGGCTCCTTGAGAATATGAACTTGAACTTTGTGTACGTAGAGTAAACTCAAAATGTTCTTATGTGCACCACCACCACCACCAATAATATAATATAGTAAATTATATAGAGAGGCGAAAAGGGTAAGTCTCTAGTCAATGGTTACAAGAAGAACGAAAGAGGGAAATGAAGGAAGGGTTCGTCTACTTGAGGGGAGAAAGTAATAAATTCAAATTTCACTCTTCGAACAGAAATGCATTTTCTTCGCCATTCATATACAACATTCAATTCACTTTACTTACTTCTTCTTGTAAGTACTCGTATATACAGTGTGTATTTCAGGCGATCTGCATAAATATATTAGGTGAAAGGAAAACTTCTCTTGAGCTGAATTGCTGATCCAACATCATCCTAGTGTTTTATGGATGCACTTTTATAATGCAACCCTTACGTCTGAATAATTCATGTTAATATATGTAAATAAATAAATAAGATAAACTGGAAAAAACAAATTTTGTTGGGAAAAGGAAATTGTTATTAATTGTACTGTAAAAAAGTAAAGTGAATCCAAGCTTAAACGTATATGTGTTTAGTGCAATTTTTAATGCGACGGACATTCTTCACAGATTTTCGTAGTCTATTTAGTAGAATAATATAATATTCCATGTAAGTTGCAATTATTGTCAATTGATCACTGGCTCGCGTGATAATGATTTCTACGGCAGTAGTAATTTATATAATAGTAATAATAAAATATTAGTCAATCTATGTTTAGGTCATTTGAATTTGTAAGTTAATGTTGTACGCACGGTTCCTTTAAAATGCGGCTCCGGTATCTAAACAAGTGGGGCCTTATAAATCATTTAATTTTAATGTAAAATGTAATTTGGTCCCAAAAAGGTAAATTTTATTGTCAAAATGGAAATTTAATTGTAGGAAAAGTTTTGTAGTAAAAAAGTGAAATTTGTACATCTGATTTGGCCAGTAAAGTGTGCTAGCATACTAACCAACATACTAACTATGATGAATATAAGATTACGAAAATTCACAAACTAATTCAATGTTTACCACCTAACCGATGTGCATTGCTACAAATAACGATTCTATTGGATTTTATTGCAATTTTCCGAATTCGATCAATCCTTACGCCTTTTTGCCTTTATCTGGTAGTGTGACTCATTGGGGTGGGCTTGAACCCCTAAAGCCCCACATTTGCCCCCAAATTTCATTGTAAGAAAACTGTCGCCAAAATATTTAGCAACCCGTTGTAGAATTCTAGAAGTTATTTCAAATGGAAATTTTGAAAAATAATTGGTACCCACGTTGTTGAGCAGCAGCATTTTAGAGAAGATGTATTGACGAATCCCAGAAAATTTGTAATGTCTTCTTTAAGCTAATGCCACATTAAATTATTTCTAGCAACAAAACCCACTTCCCCAAAGTTACGATCCCAGAATTTGCCATATACCGCCGTCAGGGTTGCATTGTCACCAGTAAGAAAACTTTCTTTTATTCTTATTACCGCTCAATGCGTTATGATACGTCGCGTCATGTTATGCATTTCTCTGTGTGCGTTTCTCACATCAGAAAACAGATTCCGAATGGTACAGGAGACAGACGTGCACTATTTTTGGAACAAAGAAGGAAGACACACAGAGAGATACTCGTACCATAGAGAGAGAAGTCACAGCAGATGAATTTGTTGTTGTGTCTTGTTGGACGAGAGACGAGCAAGATGGATGAATGAATGAGAAGGAAAATTGAAGTGCGTACACGAAGTGAAGCACAGTTTTGAGTGCAACCCGGCAGGAAGGAAGAAAGAGAAAACTGATTGTAGAATGAGATTCGGGTCACGTTCAACGTCCCCAAATATGAAGATGGAAAATGTGCTCGAGACATGTGTAACTTCCGACCCGTCAAACACAAACATATCAATGCAATCCTTTGCGACTCTCCGGACCCACGACTGCTACTCACACATTTCCAGCTACGCATTCTGCCTAACAAAGTCAAAATGCCTTATTAATTGTGCACAACCAGTACTTCATCTTGAAATCATTCTCCTATTATGCGAACTGTGTGCTCTCTGTCTCTCTATCATTTTAATAAAGTGTCTATGACCTTTGAGATGATGTGGTGGAAAGAAATATTATATTATGTGATGTGCATACGCCATTATACACAGCAGTGATATAGGAAAATATTGTACGCTTCTACTTGTACATTCTCTCTTGCGTAGCAATTCTAATCTAAAAGAATGCAATATTCTCTTTGCTTTCACTTCTCAGACTTCAAAAGGATATCCTCCAGGCTTTCCCCAAAAAGGATGCTGTGTGATGCAATTTTTAATGCAAGTCAACTTCTCCACAGATTTCCCAGTCTAGTTTAATACCAATATATTGCACGTATGGTGTTATAAATTACATATTGATCACAGAGTGTGCTTCGCTCCTCTGATAATAATTAAGTCACGAATAATAATTACAACGTCAGTAAGAATTTATCTATTAAGACTAAAATAATACACAAAATGTACATACATAGGTCAATAAATCCACGAAAAAGCTCGAAAAATAGTTCATTTTGACCACTGTGAGATTAATTGTTCATGCCTGCAAGTTTAACTTGTCATAAAACGAAAAAAGTGCATCATTATACGATTCAACGTGCCTTCATATTATACAATGTCACTACATTTGTTTCCAAAAATTATTTCTATTTGAATTAATATTCTTTCCTTAATAGTGATACGTAGTGGTAGGATTAAATCCTCTTGGGGATGAACTACGACTATAAAGTCATTGTCAACGGGGAGACAGCAGAAGTGTCAGCAAGAAACTATTAGAATTAGGAAGGGAGCAGTCTCAAGTCGTCGTGTGCGGTGCAATTTACAATTTACGTGTACATGTACTTCTAGAATATACTAATCTCTCTATTCCCGTTCCTCCTCCTCCTTTTCCATGTACATATTATTCTTTCTTTCCCTGCTGCTTTGCCTTTCTTCATATAAATACAGATACAAAGCGCATTGTCTCTCCTCTGACTCCAACCCTAAGTACGTGGTAGTATCTGTCTTTAAGGGTTGTTTCCGTTTCGGATCGAAGGTTTAACCGGCTGCGTTTTAAGCCAAAGTGGAATCCTTTTGTATCCCCAAGGAGCGATTTTTCACCAGAGCAAATAGGGAGCATCACTCGACGCACATACACACACACGGTTCTATCACTCTCTCTCTCTGGAAATAATAAGGAAAAAGCGCTCGCGACCGGGCATCAGGTGTTACGTTTCCAGATCGACCCTTAAATCAATGAATCTTCCACACTAAACAACCCTCAAGAGATGTAAAGAGATCCCTCCCGCTTTCTCTCACTTTTGCCAGCGAAACCGGAGCCCCAACTATAACTATGGACCAGCACCAGCACCACCACCAGAAAACGGCACGGAATACACACACATGCATCGTAACTACCACCAGTAAAAACACTATGTGTGTATAATATACATTCAGAAAACTTTTCTACTATATATTTATATAAAATGTTTATGTACATTTATAAACAAAGTTACTATTTGGTATTTGGCTTTCCTAATAAATAGCCCTCTACCCATTCCCATATCCAAGAAGATAAAGGTAAATAAAAAGAAACTATCTACTATACTGGTATAAAAGTGGATGGTGAATTCTTACCAATAATTCCGATACTTACCAGAAATAGGGGAGCTGTTTACCGAAACTGCTAATAATACGAAAGAAAATACGACACTAAATATATATCTATAGTGTAATGTCAACCCTTATTTATATTGCAATTTACAATGCATGTAATAGTGTGTCCATTTGACGCAAATGTCAGTGTGGCAATATCCAAACGATTCTTATTTTCCTCAATCGTTTTGGTAGTATTTGAGTAAAGGTGCACACTGGAGAAGGCGGTACTTTTAAATTTTACGACTGCAAATAACAAAGGATATTATTTTCAGCAGTTAGTCGCTCTGCTGTTGTGTAAGTAGAGAAGAGCCTAAAGAGTTTTGTTGATGGTGTTTTGTTCTATCCTGTTTCTCTAGGGCAATGCAGCAGCAGATGCAAAGTGCAATGTCAATGTCCCTGTCCATGTCTGTTCTGTTCTTTTGTACTTGAAAGTTCCATTAGTTTCAATGCCCGATGGGTTTCCTCACAGAGACTCTGAGAATTTCTGGGATTCCACCAGGACGAGTATGTTTGCAGTCAGATGTGGCTCTCTCGTGGTGTTCTTCTGGGACGATTTCGTTGTCGCTTTTAAGTGATGGGTGCATGTCTAGTGTCTGGTGCTACTGAATACATTGCCGTGTCCACTCGTAGCACTGAATGGTAAGTGTAAACGTTCCTGTGTAATTGTGCCCAGCAGAAATGGATCGACGAGCAGGGAAATATTTAAATGCGTTGGGAGCATGTGGGCGACATATGCAGTTGGAAATTATGGAAAAGTGCTTGAATTCGAACATTTGCATTTCTCAAAACTAACTAAATGTCGTGTATAGAATTTCGATGAGCCTCTCTGTGTTTTGGAATTGGAGAATTCTCAAATGAATACGGGAAAAAGACGGTGAAGTCATCTCATCTCACAAAGCGGCAGCAGCAGCACAGAGACGTGAGTTGTCGTGAGACAGAAGAGAGAGGGGGAGGGGACGATGAGAACATGAGAAATTAGCTAAAGTGAGCTAATAAGTAAATAAGCCAAGGAAAAGCGACGACGACGACGGGACTCATCCCAATTCTCTATTTCTTCTTGGATTTTGACGACATATTATACTATGCTGTTCTCTGTTGCATTCATCGCTTGCATACAAGAAAGAGTGAATCCGGATATGCATTTGAATTTCCTCGAGATGCAAGAATAATAATAAAATCGGAATTCATTCTCTCTGTTGAAGCACTGCATTGTATTCTCTAAGGTTACTACTACCGTTGTACGTAACATAACAATAAAATAGCTTAGTGCATTTTGTTCTATATTCTATTGTAATAAAAGAGAAAGTATAAAGAAGACAGAAGTTGCCTTTCTTTCTTTCTCCGTCTCTCTCTTTCTCGTCTTGACAGAAGAAGAAGAGAGGATCGGATTGGGAAATGAGAATTCATTGGGGAAAATTAATTAAAAGTTTTAGACAGAGACAAGACCAGAGAGAGACAAAGAATGATATTCTATATTTACTATGTGAATGTTGTATAGCTTCTTTTCTCGTGACTCGTTTTTGCTAGCAAGGCTCAAGTGTTCCTCTTCCTAAAGTTCTGCTGTGCTTCAAGTAAAAAATAAAATTATATAAGAGCGAGCCACACGAATCTCACACGGGGTGCACTGTAGCATGATGATATATTATAACTACCTGCTATTAAGTGCCTTTATAAGTAAATAGTGTCTTGTCTGGTGGGGAGGTGGATGATGATGGAACACGATAGAGTGAAGCAGAAAAAAAGAAGCTCACAGAATTGTTCGCGAGTAATACGAACTAATAAAATAAGTTGAGCAAAGTTGACTTTCCTTCTTCTTCTTGTTCGTGTGTGTCTTCACTTAATACTTTTGCTTGTTTTCTATGGTCTCTGTAGTCGCAGTGTTCGATGATGCGATCTGATCCCTATCCATTTTCTCTCGTAATGATGATTTCTGTTTTGTGTCTGTGCTGCGCTATACCTATAAACATAGTTTTTCATGTTGTGACAGAACAACTTGTAAGTACATGTAATATTGTGTTTAATAGGATTCCTTTGTTTGCCATAGATTTTTCTCCATTGTTTTATACTACAGTGCTGTTTACAATATGCACATACGTACGTAAGCATAAGGAAAATATTAATAAATATCTTACGCTATGGAACTACCATGTGTTTGGTCTGTAAGCAAGACTTTCGTATAATTAATGAAAAATGCATTGTAGGAAATTGTGCAGTTTATTGCGACATTTATTTATAGCTTTTACAATACAATACATGTGTATATTACTAATAGACTATAATTGTCTGCAGAATAAAATGATTTCATGTTCTAATTAGGGAAATAAACTCTTGTTCTTTTTATTACGAAAATTGTGCTTGAGCAAACATTTATAAATACAGTTTCACAGTTTGTCAGTCTCTCGGGGAAAACAATTATTGTTCAATGAATTACGTCTTCTAAATGTGAAGATAGTTTTTACCCGTTTATGTATTACGATATTATTTATATTCCAGAATGACGTCTAGACTCTGGCGCAATAAGTGTTGCTCGTGCTTTCAATTTCCCAATTGTGTCACAATGTTAGTCTTAATATTTTGGAGAGAACGAGTCATTATTTTTAATTGACACTTGAAGGTTCTAGATTATTTGTGTTCTAAAATATGAATGCGGAATTTTCCTATTTAATAATTATAATATTCCATTTGAATATAAATATCCAATTAGATATCTGTCGTAAGTTTTCAATAATTCCAGATAAAAACAAATCTGAAAACTGTGTTGTTTGACTTGTTTGCATTAAATGGTAACAACAATTAAATCGGTTTTTCAGACAATATTAAAATGGGAAGTATGTACATAATTGGGAATCGTTTACACAGTAAAGAGTATACCATTTCCTCAAAGTCCTTGTATGTATAATTCTAATACAAATCCTACACTGACCGAATTTCACACAAACAAAGGATTCCACATCAATGTATTAACAGTATCTGAATTTCACATTGTCCGTACAACAAAAAATTTAATTGCATCTACAAATTTACGATATTATTAATTACAATAGTGCAAAAAAATGCAAATGGTGATTAACTTACAAAGAGAAATTGAGCTACATATGTAGTTGTTTATACATAGTGAGCAGTTAACTATATATTATACAAGTAAATACACTTAGTATAATTTCTGCAACTATTTACTAATATCTGTGAATACATAGCGATAAGATTTCCTCTACTTAAACAATCTGAGCCCATGAATTAAATTTTTATATTAACCAAGTTCCAACAGCAGATTATATTCCGGTATTCTGTGAATTTCAAACCAGTTTAAAAAATTGCAATACCTCAGAGAGAATCCAGAAGATGAATATTCCATTCAAAGTTTCATAACATCCTCCTCCTTGGAAAACTATTCCCATACTTTTGATGATGTACTTGATAAACATGAGTGACTCACTAGTAGAGTAAATACACCAACTCGCATGTCATGCACTCATGAGAGCATTCCTGTAAATATAGTGCGAACCAAGAATGTCAAGTAACAGCAGACAGCATAATACTTAATAACATGGAGCAATATTTTAATGGCTCGTCAAAAATCGTCCTTGCACGTACGCACACTTTCGTTTATACAAAATTGAAAGCTATACATTATAAATTCCACAACGAACGAGCTCTGAATGAATTAACATTCTAATAAATTAGTGACCAATCACCATATTATATCCATTATAGACATTATTATGATATATATCCATCAACATGAAGTATTACTACTAATGGCTAACCTTGCACATTGTCTGAAAGCCAAAACAATACAAATTATTTTTACCTACTTTTCCGAGTTCAACGCGTTCTATTTACATGACATGAAAAATTCCTTTGTAAATGTAATGTGCGGTTAAAGAATTGGCCTAACCACACTTACTATATAAGTACGAACGCAAGCCCTAGTTTTTAAAGTGGCAATTGCAATCTTAATTGCAAATGGACAAAAAAATCTGCGTGCACAGTTGACTACCACCACCACCACCGTCACCTCAGAACTGTCAGGTATAAAAGCCCAGGCATAAAAAGCCCCCTGGTTTGATGATGATGATGCTAATGCCACCATCTGGCACGGCATGAGACTCACTGCTGGAGGAATAATACGTCCTGACTCACTCACAGAGTATTGGCTCATACATCGAACGTTCGACCTTTATAAGCTGATTTAATGCACACGTAAACGTGTACACACTTGCCATTGCAATACTGACAATGAGTGAATGGCGAATCTCATACCGATTTTGCACTCGCAAATTCTATCTTGCAAAGGATGGTGTATTAATGACGTACAATCACTTCGGGCGCCTTCATTCTCAAAAGGGGAGGAATCTAAGCTTGCATTACAAAATATTCGTAATAAAAATCGCTATTTTTTTAACTACCTCAATAAGGAACGTCTCTTTAAACTATACGGGGAGTGGGGGTCAGGTATTCTCCATGTGCTATCTCTGTGTATTAATTTGCCCACGTTATAAGTATACCCATCACATTAAGTAGGGGGAGGATTTAGAAGTTGATTTTTTCGTCTATGGCGTCATTAGTGTCTACCCTCCCTTTGTATATAAGCACAGAGTGCTAAATGTGACCTGGGTAAATATTGCATACTACATACACAAGCCTGCACACACACACACACAATATACAACAAGAAGAGGAAGTTTATTCAAAATAACTGACAAGTTCAATCATTCATCCATGTAAAATCCTCTCTCCCACACACTATACATGGTTGAGAGTCCGTAGAAGGAAAACACATGAGAAAAAGTTAATTTAGCAGGCGATCGCGTACAGTGAAGAGGAAAACTGACGTTCCAGCATTACATAAAGCAGTGTGAGTGCATGTCTATTATCACACGATAGAGCAGAAGGGGAAGAAGGAATTAGATAAGGTGAATAATGCTTACAGCAACTACCATTCACAGAGAGACAGAGAGAGGTAGTCGGGCTGCAACATCAGATTTCAGCAGAATAAATATATACACTTTTTAAAACAATGGAGAGACAGGGAATGGAATCCTAAAGTCATTGGTGGGAAACTGCATGCAGATTTTACGCGTTCTTCCCAGCCTTTTCTGTGAGCAGCAGTGAGATGTGTGTGCAATTTCCATCCAGAACCTGATAAAGACCAATGCGTTCCCATGTGCCGTCTCAATGTCAACGCACGGCATTCGTGCAACTGGTGCACATGTGGTCGTTGTGAGGAATCAGGCCGACGCCTGCTCCAACAGTTTCTACTCTTTTCTGTATAACCATTAAATAACACGTTCGTTCGTTATGATTATAACCGCAAAAAGGATCTTGTTATTTCTCTGGTGATCCGTGTGTGCCCCTCTTGTTAAATTATTCGAAAAGGATTTTTTGTCACATTTTACTATTGCATCATTGCACATACCTTATATCTGTAGAGTGTTCAGTTCCCACTCTCTCTCTACGCCTCTACTAATCCACAGTATTTTCGCGTACAGAGAATAATGGACACATTTATTGTGACTTTAGACGAGTCCAGAACCACAAGTCAACCAGACAGCGAGCTAGTGAGTCTCTCACCGTGTAATTATTATTGTAAGTCAGTCAAGGCAAACGCGAACACACACAGCACAACAACAACCATTATTGAATTGACTGTGCAGTAGTAAGTCTTTTGGCGGACTATTAATAATATACTGACAATGGCAAATACATATATAGACTTTGTGGCCGTTTGTGGGGCTAAGACAAAATAGGTAGAATTTTGATAAGAATTATCTGTCCATTCGTGTCTTTGTATTTTCTCATTCATTGTCTATATAAACTTTATAGATATTTATATACTAATATGCGGTATGAGTTAACCTAGAATTATATATAGGTGAATTAAATTTTAGTAATATGTATAGAGATAGGAGGGAAGACAGTTTAACTTTTGATTTTGCATGCCACAGACTCCTAACTAGCACTTTTGTATACACTTGTTAGCAGAAAGTCTTCTCAGGGTAAAACAAGAAATGAGTTATCACCCTGAGGGTTACCTTAGAAAAACTTATTACAGCAGTAACAACAGGTAGACTGCTACTAGTGATGCTTTGGCTGGGTTACCTTCAAAATCTTTGTTGGTCGTGGGTGCAAGTGAAAAATACTTCTAAAGTGTTGTAGACCGAGTATACGATGTTAATACTAGTACTACTTGTTGGTAATGCATAATACATACAGAACATAGGTCTTTGTGTATATGTAAATTGTATAAGATAGAAAAGGCAGTCACTTCTTATTTACATGCAGACTCGAATGTGTTGTGCTTTGCATACTTCTTCCACTTATGTGTGTAAATTGTGCATGTGTCAGTTCAGCAGCGGCGTTGTTGCTTCACGTTTAGCATTCACAGAGTCCTTGTCTTCTTCACTCAATCTCTCTCTGTGTGAATAGTACATCTCACGAGATATCTACCTTCTGCAACAATACGCACACAACAAGAACAGTTTAATTTTTAAGTAATCTTTTTTCTCTCTCCACGTTTTAATAACTTTAATTCTACCTAGTTTGAAATTAAATAAAGAGGGAAGCAGCGGCACAAGCAGAAAAGAAGGATCATTCGATATTATTATCAGTTCATTCACACACGCTACAACTACGAGAAGGAACCTGTGGGATTGATTGCAGTCGTAGCAGCAAGCGGAAGCTACCTTTTCCACTTTTACACGTTTAAAGCCGCGTGGTGGTGCGACAACGATTTTTCGAGAGATTTGTAAAAAGGTATTATTAGTATCCTTTATTTGAGAGAGGCTCGCTCGGGCAGAGTGATAAGTTTGACAGTGTGTTATAATAATAATAATAGTAAATCCTGTTTGATTGGTTTGTGTTGTATTGTAGGTTGACCTTCATGCAGGTTTCTGTGCTATCTACTGTGTAGGAATATTATTTCTGTGACAAGGCTCTATTAAGCTTACTACTACAACTGGATTTCAAGTAAAATACGACAGAGTGTCTTTGAGGCAGATAATTTTCGGAAAAGTCCTTTTCATAGGCGGCTCGTCATCATCAGCTACTTTTCGGCTTTGGTATTAGACGTGAAGTGTATGATGTCACGCCGTAAATTCTTCTTCATGTGAGAGAATCCTTGTACATTTTCTTGCAAGTGTGTGCTGTGTGCTGCTCTTCACTCGTTCAATAGCCGCTGCACCATCCAATGAATACGAAAATGAAGAGCTCTGAAAGAACGTTACTACTTAAAAGTGATCTTGCAATTTTTGTGATATTTGCTACTTTGCTCACCTTCACAGTTGTCCAGGTACATTTTATATTTGAGTTTTTTCCGTATATATATTAATGTTATTGCGATTAAATATGTGTAAACGTGATAAATTTTCCGATTACTCCACTTTACATGAAAACAACTTTTCAAGGTTAAAATATGCATTTGATGCATGGATTGATACAGAGACAGATGCTACATTGTGTGCGGAGAAGGTGAAATATTGCAGAAAAATTGCCAATTAGCTTGGAGGGGTTTTCTTACTTACTAACGCCGGCAACAGGTGTGTGCGTCACATTCCTGGAAATTCAATTATCGCCGGTGTTTTCTTTTTAGAGTGCCTCCATGAATTGCAATATTTGAGTGAGGCAATGATGATTATTGATTTGTCAAATGACTGAAGAATAGGAATTTTGAATCTCTAAATTACATTGAAAATTCCCCTTTGAAACAAGTTTTTGTGCTATTTGACGTTTCTTGGCCATTTTTGTGTTAAATTATTAAATTATCAGTGATAATTTATCACCCACCTACCTGTAGCTGTAACTCGTCTGAATTTATCTGAATTTTATTGTTCACACAAAATGTTTTACCTAAATAAGTTTTCTGGTTAAATATTTTACAATAATGAATTATTGCATCTTGCATTGATGGCAGGAACACTGTTTCAAAAAAATGGTTATCTTTAAATCATTACAACAATCAATAAGATATTTTGCGTAAAAGAAATTACACGGGTTATTAAATTCACAATTTCAATTTAGTAGAAAAAATGCAAAATTTTCTATTAGCGCTTACAGAGAGGCAGCAAACATGAGAGCACGCACAGAAAGCATGTAAAAATTCTACACTTGGTTATTTTCTTTAATGTAATCAACAATTATTATGTTCACTTTAACAGCGATGCCCTCCATGTAAAATGTGCTAACAACTATAAAACCTAGTTAACCTTGCGCATTTGTATTATGATCCATTCAATTTCAGTATTGCTATTGGAAAAGAGTTGTGCATTATGCGTATGCTGTGTATGCCACTCTATGGTCATATTTGCAGTAAGAAAGATACACTATAGTCAATACATATTTCTCATGCCGGCTTTGTGTTCTTTTAGCATTATTCCTTCTATTAAATTTAAGTTCGTGCAAGTTAGTTTTCAGGACAAAAAGTTCTCATTGTACAAAGAAATAATCACGTGAACTAATTTGTAGATTTTGCTTCCTCCTTCTAGTATTCATAAGTTTGTTGCAATATAAGCATTATTTGCATTATATCTTAAAATTATGACTCACTCGGCTCTCCTCTTCACTCTAATACGTGGATTATGATGACGTGAATTGTGAACGCATCATGCATCATCAAGACGTAATAAAATTATGACGAATCATTTTGTTGATATGGGATTAAATGATCTTATAAAAGAATGAGCAATGTTGAGTAAGTTGAGTAAAATAATATGCACTTTAATTATAATGAGTTAAATAGGTTTCATGGTTGACATATTGGTGCAAGAAAAAATTTTGACCTTCTTCATGTGAAAAAATGGTTACACTTAAGTAGTAATTAAAATATTTAGTTTAAGATCAGGGTCTAGACTAAAGTCCAATCACAGAACTTCCGTGAAAAACTACAGAAAAATTTATTGAACTTTATCGCGCAGTTCCACAATGAGTTTGAATTTGATTATTCATATTATTAAAGCAACTATTTGTAAATAATTGAATTCTTAGGCGGAGATAAAAGTGAATTCTCTAAAAGTTATGCAAATGTCTTTGCAAAATCGTATGGATTTATTTATTTAAAGGCCATTTATTTATTAGTAGTAATCAGGAAGTTATAATTAGTTGTGATTAAAATATGTAGATGGTTGGCAAATATAACATTACAAACTGACACGGTACACTTAAAATTGACGAGTGAGAGAAATTTTATTTAAAAGAGACTTAATTTTTTAAAAATATATGTAGATTATTAATAATCTGATTTCTTTTACAAATAAAGCTTTAAATTTACTCATGAATGTTAAATAGTATTTTATAAATTGTTTCTAAATAGCAATTTACAATAAGAATATAGTTTTTCGGAAAAACTTTTTCATGTATAAATGAATTTAAATTTCAGGGAGAGCGATCGGCCTGTCTCACCTATGGCTTCTGCGGTGAAACAGTGAAAGAGCAAGAGGCATTCTGTAAATCATCTAGTCTCCCCAAGCCGGTGTCTGATCGACATTTTTCTGCCCTGGGAAATTACTGTCCTGAGCTGGTGGCGTCCTACGGCAATGAATTATGTTGCAACGAGGCTCAGATCGTGTCCTTGGGACAAAAACTGCTCATCGGTGCAAGTCTGGTCGGAAAATGTCCATCCTGTTTCAGAAACCTAAGACAAACAATTTGCGAGGTGTACTGCTCGCCAAATCAACACCAATTTTTAAATATTACCGAAGCGAGGAAAGTTAAAAGTACGCGTGGGAAAGAGATGGTTCTTAAAATGGATGGATACATATCCGAGCGATATATGCAGGAAACCTTTAACAGTTGTGAGAAAATTTCTGCGGGCCAACCCAATTCCTTTGTTCTGGATATATTCTGTGGAAAATGGCGATCCGCTGAATGCAGCGCTATGAGATGGTTTGAATTCGTTGGTTCTGCCTCCACGCAAGTTATTCCTTTCGATGTGAATTTCAATATTTTCGGTGAAGGAGGAAATGTCACTCCACCAGAAGGAAAAAGTGCCATATAATTTTAATACAACTCGTTGTGATGAAGCCCCACCTGTAAGTCGAATATTAAACTACTGTATAAACAAATATGTTTCATAATTATTAAATACATAGATATTATTATTTATTCGGGATATTTCTCGAATTCCTTCTACTTATAAATTCTCTTTAAACCGCAACTAAAATTAAAAATATTTAGGGAGAAGTAAAATGTGATTGTGGAGATTGTCCAGCCAGTTGTCCAGCAGGATATCACCAAACAACAACTCCTTCAACTACAATTTCAAATATTTCCGCTCTTGCCAACAATGAACCAACGAGGGTAATGAAACAACACAATAAGAATTGCGTCATGTACGGATTTTGTGGAGAAACGGTGAAAGAGCAAGAAGGATTCTGTAAGGCCGATCACCTGCCGAA
>JABASC010002877.1:0-15906 GCA_019776185.1 Plutomurus gul
AAATATTTTTTAAATTCTAAGACGGATATGGCCACAGCTCGAGAGAGATTCTGATTAAGCTGCTACCATTCTTCCTTTAGTACATACAACTCGGAGTACGCGTTCTCATTACAAGCCCTTGAATGCATGGGAGGCAAGTAGTCAATGTTGAATGACTAATAGCAAGGGAAGTGTTTTTACATCTAACATTATGTAAGAAGAGAGAATGATGAAAATAATGTTTGAACGCTCACTCGATATATATACTCACATAAAATAAAACACACCAAAGGAATATTTAACTATATGTAAGTATAGAAGGACCCAGTGCTATTATTGTCCAGCGTCCAATGTTATGTACACTTACAGGCCTTATTCCATCACTATGAAGAAGCATACAAATGTATGGTGAAGCCATTAGAATTTTAACATGACAATTACTTTGTAAGAATTGAACTACTTCTCATTGAGTTCGTCTGAGCATTCATTGTTTGGAGAGGTCTATTTAAATAGGCACAGCTCTCTATTCATTGAATGCAAATATTATATGAACTATTATTTATGTTTTCCCACATAAAATTGACCCAAGAGATCTGAGGTGAGGGATGACCAATGTGAACATTGAAATCTTTGGTGAGCTGATGGACTTTAAATGTTGAACTCTGAAATATTTGTTAATTTGCTTGATTTGGAATTTTACGATAAATTTTCATGGTTTAATCCTAACAAATTTGTTGAGCCTTCCTCTAATGACAAAGTGAAAAAATAACTTTAAATTCCTCCGTTATCGTCAAACTATTATGTGATTACGCAATAATTGTGCATAATCTTAATGACATCTTATCATTATCTTGGATGTATACGGGGGAACTAAAAAAATCTCTCTCTTCCATGCGACGATTTCTAAAATTGTACTGCTGCTTTTAATATCTATTTCTCAAAATTACATGTTTAATGTCATACTAGAAAACGGGTTTGCTTTGCAGTACTCACATCTAATTTAAATGGTCATTGATTCAGAGTGAACTTTTTTCTAAAACTGGCAGTCTGAATAACACTTAAAGGTCTGAGGGAGAATTACTAGTAGTTATTTATTATCTGGAGAGGATACATCCATAGAACACCTTTAGGTCTTTTTTACAATTATCTCCAAGGGAAGTAGCTGTAAGACTCTCTGGGGCTTTTACATATGCTACCAAATGTGTAATATGTATGAACAAGGTGCATGATGGTAAGTGCTTGTAACAAAGCTATATAGTTGTATTGCACAGATTGAAGGCAAAGTTCCTGCATGAGTCGTGGTATAACCATAGGGAACGCTAATTAATTCCGTAACGTAAAACCCTCCATTTTCAGACTCTTTCCCTTCAAGCGAGCAAAACCTGGAATGCCTTCCTTAATTTTTGGAACTCAACTCGTACTATTAGTCCCTTCCATTTTGGATTGTTACGTCATTAATGAAGGTGCCCTTACTGAAAAAATCAGAGCAACTAGGCATGTTTTATATTACATTGTAGTGTAACGATGACTGTCTAACAATTTAAGTGACTTCTCACAGTTACTTTGTTCGCTTCCTGTATTTTTTGATTCTCATCTGCCCTGTCTTTTTACACATTTACTTCAACACTTTATCTTATTGTCCTCATACGTTAACTTGAATTCTGCTAAAAGCTGTTATTTATTACATATATGTATCATCACTGTATTTAGCATAAGAATTTGTCTCGATCGTCAATTATATAAGCTTAACACTCACCTTTTGCCAACAAACAAGAATAAACTCTTTTTTAGTCGCAATTTTAGCCATTACCTAATGCCTTCACAAGGGTGCATGAGGGAAATCTTATTCTTCTTATTATTATTCCGTACCACACTGCGTAATTATAGAACAATTAAAGTATGTGCAAATTGATTTTATGTACAATGTTACCCTTACCTGTCCTGACAAGTCCCTCTTTGTCTTTTGAGTACACTTATTAGGGTAAAATAAACAAGCTTACCAGTCAGAACAATATGAATGAGCACAAGATAATATAAAAATGTTTATCAAGTGAACACATACATATGCAAAAAGCTGCATACATTTCACACTGTTTTCCTGACAAATCGGTCAAAATTGAATTCATTCTTTTCAGATAAATTTTGGGGTACATAATTTTGATTCGTGCATTGATATTGAGGCTGCAATTTTGCATTTATTAGAAACTGTCATTCTGAAGGGAAAAAAATGACGAGGAACGCGTTGAATAATTTTTGGTCTTTGGCATAAGGACGCTTCGATATTTTTTGCACTGGTGTAAAGTATATACATATATGTTTTGTGTGGGGTATCTGTAGCAGTACTCCGCAAGCTAAGCCACAACTTCAAAGCCTATTCCCACACAATTTTCAATATGCGCCCACACTGTAATTTTCCGATAAAATTACCTGATTCACAATTGTCTGCAATTTATTTAGTCAGCACTGTCATGGTAGAAGAGGACGAATTACATATATAAATTGTCATTGCGTAATATTTGTATTCCAATTGCGCATTTGAGACAAATTCTCAGATTACGGTATATGGTGCATAACTATCTACGTTCTAGCCTTCAGTTCCAATCAGAAAGGAAATATTTCTATTTATAACGTGTTTCTGCTCGAAAGGAAAGACAATAAGCATGTAGAGGAGACAATGTTTGAGTGGATGGGAAGGAATGTTAAAAAACGACAGAAGAGTGCTCATCGTCTCCGAGGGAATAAAGAAACGGACGCATACACCAACAACGTGCATGCTAATATATATAGTGGAAGGGTTGAGTTAAGACAGTTAATGTACGACAAGAGAGTTTGTTTTAATGACGATGGGACTCTTCGGTTCGGTCTGTCCGAAAATAGTCCAGTGCTTATTCAAGTAAACGTGGGATGCGGCTCGACGGTGGAATGGCAAAGGGATGTCTTCTGTATCTCAGCTTCCTCAAGTCGAACTGTCTCCCACCCAGCACACATACTTCTCCCACTAAACATACATACTCCTACTATACGGCAGTAGCTGCATGTCCTAATACACAAATACCTCTCTACACAAAGTACATACAATCAGTACGTCTGTAAATGTACCATATACTTGCTGCTGCTGGGACACGGATGGTTGAGTGCATGATATGTCCTATACGAGCAATATATCATATTATATTGTATTAATATAACTATATATACATACTTTCATACTATTTATGCTACAAACTTTTGTGTCCATGGTAGAGGTGAAATGTTCTTAGGATTTTCTCATTTTGTAAAGCGCCAAAGCATCGCATTAATTGCATAATGAAGTTTAGGCTTTAGTAATTGAATGTATAACCGCACAAATTCGATATAATAATTACATTGGTGAACTCAGGTGTGTTCCCTGTATAGTATGGTTGTTCAGAATAGAGAATTACATCATATTCTATTGTGTAGACAAGCGCATGGCTACATATTATTATGCAACGTAATCATTAGCAATATGTATTACCATGCAAATAAAAGGCTATAGTTAGATAGCGCACTACTTGGCTTCCGATCAGATGACTCATCTCAACAAGGCATTGATGCAATTCCCACAGTGTTTTGTAGAATGTAAAATAATTGGTGGTAGTTTGTTCAGTACTTGTACAATTTACATGTGTATTTAACTTGTAATAAGAATCTGAAGAAGCCGAGCCACCAGAAAATCTAAATGATTGATAATTACTAAAGAGAATGGAGATTGTGAAGACTCACAGAGAAAAAGTACTGCGGTATGAGACTTTCCTGTGAAAACAGGTAGGTGATCGTATTGTAGTGTATAGATTGCAGGAATCTGCATACTGCACATTGCTCAGAGATTTTCGCACAAAGTCAGCAGTTGGCTTTTCAGAAAATGTTTGCAGCACTGCTGTTTTCATATTATGAGTAGCTAAGAAGGCGAGTAAAGGCCGTGATTAGAGAAGGACAATAACAGTAAGTACGTAGTGTTCATTCGAAGACGTGCATGCCAATGAATTGTAGGGAGGAGAGTGAGAAAGAAAAGTAAACTGATCTGAAGTATTTCAGTGAAGGAAAGAGTGGCTCTCGGTGTGTTGTAGCAGACTCGGAGCCATTGTATTGTACGTGTGTGTGTGTGTAGAACACAGTATGTACAAGTATTGTTAGTTAGTTGCTCTCTCTCTCTCTCTCTCTCTCTCTCTCTGTCGTTTTCATAAAATACTACTAAGTGTGAGCTGAGTGGATCTACTAATGTGATGTTGTGGAATTGTAGGTACCTTGAAAGCAGCAGCAGCAGCTACACTGTGCATTATTTGTGCTTTGTAAGTTCAATGTAGTCCTGAGTCAGTCTGTTGTCTCAACTTTGCATTTATCCGTTCAGTCGAGATATTTAAAGTAGAGGACGAGAGAGTCCAAAACAAGCCAAGAAGAATCAAGAGGGGAAAAAACTCCTGCCCGCATGTGTTTCTTGAAATGAAACGATTTTTTCCGAACGGAAATGCATGCAAAAAACAAAACTCACCCGCAAAAGGGTTACTTACCAGTCGACTTCTCGGAGATCTAAAAGCCTACGAAGATGAGTTTCTCTCTCTCTCGGTCTCTCTCTCTCTTTCGAGTATTTTTAGGACAGGACACAACAAGACAAACTCTAGCACTTACTATCGTTATCTGCATTCGAACCTTTCTTCCTACTATCACCATTTGCTGTACACATATAAATATTAGGAACTGCACAGAAGCCTTTTCTGCTCCTTTCCCTTCTCCGTGTACACAGTACACACACGGCTCATAAATATAGGCATAGCCAGCCGTGTGGCTCATTTGATGTCCTCAGATGAGATGCATGCAGACCTATCCTCATTATTATAGAGACGAACAGAACGTAGCAGATAATAAATTGTATAGTCGAGCGACCGTTACTGTTGCACCATTCTTGCACTTCTGTGGATACTTCTTGTCTTGTCTCACTTTGTCCCGTCCAATCACATTCTATTATTTTACTTGGCTTCCTTATTGTTAGTCTGACTTTGTTTTGTAAATTCCTATCCGTCTCTGTCATCATCTAAAAAAACTCGGAAACAACCAAATAGAAATCAGGCATATTCTACATGCAACTCAATAGCCTATAGAAGTATGCACTTAAAGGAAAATTCTCTAATGGGTCCCTAGGATTATTTGAATTAATTAATAATCAAATATTGACATTTGACGTCAAATTGTTCTGAATAAAATCGTCCTGATTGTGGTAAGCCAATCGTTCAAAGCGATAAATGAAATTGAACGACAGGATAAAGCTGATATTTCGCCAAGTTGGCCTTTGCTGGCTGTGAAGACCATAGCTAACTATGTTTGAAGATGGGACTTTTTTTACCGACTGTTGTTGCCGACTTGAAACATTCATTAAGCGCTATCATTCAACAAGCAGTCATTAAAATACTGTAACGTAAAAAGTTTTTCAACGTTTATACTGACTAATTTTATGTCTCCCATTTCACATTGTAGACTATGCATGTAATTAACTTGAGATTCCTCGTATACTTCACAATGTATACACAACAATGGGAGTAAAACGAAGGATGCGTTAGTGCTACGAATTTCTGAAAGATTTAAAAAAGAAAGTAGAACATCAAAGTAGTCATTGTCTTCGAAGCCATCCTGCAAGTTATTTAACAGAAAATCAAAAATGTCTCCATGAACAATAATTCTACGAAACACGGGTCGCCATGGCTCAAACTATAATTACTGGCGGAGTACCTTTGTAAGAGCGCCAAAGGAGCCATGGCCGTAGGCTCATTTGTCAATTACCCACTGGATGGACACTAAATATCATTACAGCGGACTACCAAGTGAAATCTTGCGAGTACTGAAGGACAAGTGCCCAAAAGATGTGATACCGCTGGTTCTTGATGCGTATCAAAAATATTTGATTTTCTGCCAGAGGAAAGGTCCTCTCAGAAAATCTCAATAGTTTAATTTTGCATTGCAATTTAGTCTGGTGGAATCTGACGTTTGTTTTTTTGTTGTTTAGTTTGTGAGATATCTTGAGAGTAATAAATACTTATAAGGTAATTCAGTATATATGTATTTATATAAAACGTGTAAGTGCAGTGGTTGTTGTGCTGCCTATTTGTATTGTGGTGTATCTGTATGTAGGACGGATTCCATTGTGATATATTGTAATTTTGAAATGAGTCTGCTATGTGCACAGCGTGGCAAACTCTCTTTGGATTTCCCATTTATCAGCTATATTCTATTTTGTCTTGTCTTGCATCTTACACATGTTAAGAACTCTCATTCACAGAGGGAGGATTGTGCGACAGGAAAAGGTGTTGGCCAGTCTTACTTTATAGATAGCATTTAGTCACCCTGTAAGTTCATTTTGCAATTGCACTCACTCATCACTACCACAAAATGAAGGCGTGTTCCTAGACACTAGAGACTCTTCTAGAATGATGTCCATTGTAGTGCAATCAGTATTCAAATTCAGGCTCTGATAGCAGCACTTTTTTTGGATACGTGTGCTCAACAAGATAAGAAAATCATGCCGTCATCATAATCATATGCAATCACTTTATGAAAACTGCACTGTGCAGTCTCTCTTATAAAAGTAAGAGCATTTTTAAGTACTGCCTTTTGTTCTTATTGTTAGTTCGTCGTCATTTACCCACCTGCAATGACTTACCATAATGCAAACATGCGACAGAAATTAATCGTCATTATTGAAAACAAAGTTTTCACGATTATGTACTACAAATATTTCATGTAAATACTTATTTATGTCAGTTTTCTGTAGCAGAAGCGAAGAATATTTGTCACAAATTTTCATTGGCCACGAAAACAAAATTATAGAACCATTTAGGTATTTAATTGTGATAACACAAATGTACATTTTTGTGAGTCCATCCATTGTGAAAATAAATACATATCTAATATTTAGGTAATTTGAAAAAATATCTTTTGTAAAAAAACTAAAAGGGTAAATAACGTGTGCTTTTCAAATGAGTATTGAAAGTTATGATATTAGCGTAAAAGGATGCTTTGATATTTGTCTCGATCCGTGCCAAAGAAATATTATGTATATACTGTCTAAATTATTATGCTTGTTCCGTGCAATGTTAGTAGGGTGCATTAAGGAGAGAGAGTATTTCTCCAAGATGTTTAAGTGAATCGATTGCAAATAAATGTGCTGTCACCTTCAGCTTTACATGTCTATTTACACCAATGTAGACAACGTATTTATTAGTCCTCTAATGAACGATGTTACAGTTATTTCAGAACGGATGGGAATATCAAAAAAAGGCAGATACGAAATCATAACCGTATTATAACTGCAGTATGCTCAGATTCTGTGAGGCATGGATATGTTGTAGTTAATGGATAAATGAATGAATATGTTAGTACGCTAAGAATATACATGTATTAGACAATGTAGCTGCCTACCCACCTGTATGTAAGCAGATTGTAGAATCTGTGCAACGCACCGTGTCTACATTGTAATAACACCAAGAAGAACAGAATTGATTGATAGCTCTGCCCACTGTGACACGCAGCAGCAGAGACCCTTTAGAAAAGAATGAAGACCAATTTGCAATTATCATGCAAATGGGCGGACATTCGACTTGTGAATTGTCGTGAAGGGACACTGACTGACTGGGAACCAAATTACAAATGAAGATGCTTCTTCGTTGGCCTTTGCTGTTCTTAGATTCGTTCTTCAGATGCCTACACACAAATTGTGCACATCAACCGTCCTGGGCAACGTTGTAATTTTGCTTGGAAGTTGGACAGGAAATGCCATTTCTAAATTAGAGCTTGTATTTTATCCGTGCATAGAAAAGTTTAAATGAATGCCTTACAATTGCCGACTACTGTTGAGCATCCAGTCTAATTGTAATTGTCCATATAAGTAAGCAAGCTCAGAAAGGTCAATGAACAATTTTATGTCTCTCGTCCAAATCACAATGCAGGATTACTGTTCATCAATATCTTAAACTAATGGGATCATATTAAGTTTTTATGTAGCATGACTTTTGTGTTTTGTAATGCAACTTTTAAACATGTGGACGGCGGACTGATAAAACTACAGAATCAATGTGGATGCCTCAAATGGACCAGAGGAGTAGCCTTCCCTGAAAACACTATTCTTGTATGTAGGTAGTTAAATGGTGTAAAGATACGCGGTAAAATAATATGGGAACATGACATCTGCATCAAGACAGATTCAATGACAAGCCGATTGAATTGTTGGCTGTGTATAGGAAATCGCACTAAATACGTGCTCATTGAAATAAAACGAATGATACATACAAAAAGCGATCATGGAAAGTGGAGACAAAACGAACAGATCGCACGATCCTTATAACGGACAGGGGCTGACACTCGACCTTCGTAAATGAAGAGAATGCCGTAAAAATAGGGGAGCGTTGTTTTGCTTATTTAATTTTATCATGTGTTGTTGTTGCTGAATGAGTTCTAATATTCTCCAAGCATCGTAATGTGCTGTACAAAAATTAAAATAGAAAAGATTTATTTTTTTCTATGCAGCACCAAAAGATACAAAATAAATAGAAGGAAAAGGGAACCTTTGTGCACTTTCCCTCAACTGAAATTCTCTTGATGCAGTTGGTACATTTTAATTCATTGTTAGTTATTGTACCGTCCGGTCTACCTTACTCTAAGTACTAATAATAATATGATCATTGTTAAATACATCAGTGGCTAGATATTTCGTTATATAAAACGAGTATATATTTATATGTATGTATATTTATCTATCGCACACCTAGTCTGCGGAAATAGGTGAAGATTTATAAATTATTGGACTACTAATTCAATTTACATTCACATTCACATAGTTTTTAAGTGCATGACTAACAATAAATAAGAACCGGCTTAATAAACGTACACTATGATTTTATTACTAACATCTCCAATTAAAGTAATAATTACTCTAAATTGTTACATTTACCCGGCATGCTTTGTATTTACAATTGTTTTTATGCAAAATTTGAAAATTGTATATTTTCAAATCTTATTAATCGCCTCATTACTTTTCAAAGAAGTTTATAAGTTGCAACATACATATACTTACGTGTGGTACACGTATATGGATTTATTAGAGAGTATCTTTTGTGTTCACTATTTCTTCTGAAAGTGTACTACATATTAGTTCTTTTGTAGTTGAGCATTGTGCTTATCTGGTCAGACCACATTATGCATGTGAGAATGTTTAGTTGTAGTTGGTCTACTTAAGTCATTATCCACCTCTCTGTGCATGTGTTCTACCGTTGTTCTCTCATATGGACACAAGAGGTTTCTTCTTATGCATCTTAGGTACATATAGCTACAAGTTTTTGAACTATATTTTTAAGCAGAAACAAGAGCAAAGAGACTACATAGAAAAGGAAAGTATTAAAAAATAGACATACCCTGCCAGCTAGGCTAAGGGCATTGCAGTTCACGTAGAAAAAACTGAAGAGGGGCATCCACAAGCGCAGAGCAGAGGCTGATGCGCACATGGTTTTAAGGATCATGACGAAGATTTGTTTTTTATCTTTTGAAAGCAAGAAATAGCTTTCTTACCACTGTACCCATTCTACTCCCTTGCCTCGATGAGCAACTGGAGATTCGAAAATGGCTTTGTACATTTGTTGCAGCAAAATAAACACATTGTATAGTAAATATTGTGCCTGTATTGTAACAGCTCTCACCACTAAGTATCTGTATCAACCCAAAGTGGACAACCCGTACCTACACAATTATTTTGAACCATCTGACGCATGCAACATTTCCCTACACTGCGAGAATATAAGAGTGTGGTTCTCGGTTTACATTTTATTAATTGGTAAGTTTACGGGGACTCAGAGGCAGCAGCTACATGACAAATATAGACGGGCTTTGGAGAACCTGTATAAATGTTGCGACCGCCTTGGTTGTTGGCTTGGCTATTATTTTCTGGCATGGGAGAGCAGCGGCTATTTTTGGGTATCGAAAAGATCACCACAGCAATGAGACTGGCACAAGTTATCTCTGTTTGTGAGTGAACGTCCTTCTTTCTCTTCTTCACCATTCCCTTACATAGAGATACAAGTACCATCCATATTTGCACTGCAACATTAAAGTCATGTAATTTTATGAAGTTACTCTCATTTACTTATTGCTTGTATTGTTACACAGTTCGAATTCATTTTAACCGATTTCGACCTTAAAAGAGTTAAAATATGGAAATACACCTACCAGGAGGAATGCATGTGGTAATGATGAGACTGAGTGATTGTGAGTGGGGCAAAAAAAGTCTAGGTTTGCCAATGCAATGTAATGGGCTGGGCACAACTTGACTTGTAATAAGAGGAGACCATGGATAATAATATATTACTTATGTGGATAGCAAGTACAAGTATAGTATTTGTGGGAATGGGCTGGTGGTGGCGGTGGCGGTGGTAGTTGCAGTGCCCGTTAAGCGTTGCGTTCGGTTCGGTTGACTCCGGATGGATATACATGGAGTGGTACGGGATGCTAGTGGAATATCGGATGACAACAGACAGAGTATAGCAACTGTGGAGAGGAGAGAGCCAAGAGGACCAGAGGAGAGATTTCGGGTGAAGTGGATTGGATGGAGTCAAATGAAGATGCTCTTCTCTTTCTGTGTTGCAGAGTGAGCTGCTGGGATCTTTAAAAAAATCCATCCTGTCCTGTCCTGTTATGTGTCATCCTCATCTGTTCTTGTCTTTGCCTCCGTCAGATACTTTACTTTACTTATCTCCAGTGCAGTGCAGCTTACGTTACAATTTGGCTCTGTCTGATTTCCCTATGACTACTACAGTTGGCTGAACTACTGACTGTGGCTCTCTAAAAAGTGATGGACTTTACAACAACCCATTCTCGTATATATTTATTTACGCAGTAGTGCGACGACTGCTCACCGAAATACCTCCGGTGACTATAGACTGACTCTCGACTACCAGAATGGCAACGTGTACTTTGCTTGCGCTGAGAAATAATAGGAAATGTCAACTCTTGTGACTTCATTTTACTGCTGACTGTTTGCTCGTGTATATTTTTTGGAGATTAAAAAAACGAAAGCCAGCCAGAAGAAATATATACAGATAGATCGAGATTATCTGCTAGGTACGAGTACAATCTACTACTACGAGCAGGACTACGAGAAGGACTACTCCACCTTTGCGTATTTATAAGACAACGGAGAGTGATCACTCCTAATCGTAACACATGCAGTTGGTCTTTACGTTGATATTGCTTTCTTTGCCTTCAGTAGCCATGCGATGCGATGCAATTTAGTGCTTATTTACCTACTTACGCTTTCAATGCACAACCTCCGGCCTATATTATCTATGTGGATGGAACATATGCACAGGATTAGATGCTAGCAGACTCGATTCATTTTCTTGGGGATTTACTGTGTCTCACTCATTCTTCATGTCGCTCTCAACCGGTCCCATATGTCCCATTAAAACTTCCTTAACCGAAAAAAACTTAATTTGGCTTCGTTTCGACATTGACTTTCCTCTCGCTCTCTCTCTGACTTATATGCAATGGTAAGTGTAAGTCCTCCGAATTTTTTAACAGTTCTAACTCTCTCTCTCTCTTCGTCTGTGTGTGTGTATCTCTCTCTCTCTCTCTCTCTCTCTCGTTACAATTAGCGTTGGGACTTCTTTCATGCTTCTCTTATTTGTATCTACGTAACATTTAACTTTGTAGATGTGCTGCATGCACGATATGTGCAGTCGAGTCACACATCTACTACCTTGGTTAGTGTAGTGGCTATATGAAGGCCAGGCCAGACCAGACAAGCTCAGACAAGAGCAAACCGTTGTGACATGTGTACCTATTTTTAGATTTGTCGCAACTCGAGTTTACGAAAGGCACTAGAGATTAGAGATCATAAGAAGAAAAAAGATCTATGAGAACCTCCTGTCCTGTCTTGCCCCTTCTTTTTACGCTTTGGTGACAAACACTGCACAGCCATTAGATGGAAAACTATGCAGATACAGACCCTGTACGAATGTATAACCATATCTATAGGGCAACCGAAGCTCAGCTTCTTTCATTGATTTAAACGCACATTTTCAGAACCCTTGTTACACATCCTTTAAATCCATTTTTTCATTAATCAATTGCTCACACCAAAGCAGAACTTCACCAAGTACACTCGATCGCCATACATTCTTAATTATGTTCATATGTACCTCAATGGCTTAAAAATTGATAACACTGTATGGTTCAAACTAATACTACTTATTTACTGTTTGTAGAATACTATATTGCGAGCATACAGCGAATGAACTAACTCAAATTTAAACCTATAATATTCAAACAATTTCAAATTACACAATAAAAACAATAAAAAATACATTGTTTCCTTCACATTTTTCAACAACTTTATGTTGTCTCCTCACAACGATTGCCCATTTCGCAGTCGTATCCAGAAAAAGTATTTGGTGGTGGGGATCTGGGGGGCCCACCCTATCCTTCCTATGTTAATTTTGTTATAATCCCCTGCAAATTTAAAACAGTGTATTGAATTGACAACTTCGTGGGGTCATGCAAAGGCATGGGGAGGAAATGCAAAAGATTGTAAAGGACGATAACAACACCTGAATTGAATTACTAAGATTGAATATGACAGAGCATAACATTTTGAACAGCAATTGGCCAGCCTTGCTATGCAGAGAGATACATATGTACACACATTCATTTAGACGCTGCAACTCCTCCAATCATAATCAAGTGAAACGTATTATCTTGCCGGGTTGATACACAACAATGTATGTAAGCCATACGAGTTGGTAGTGAGTAGTGAGTGAGTAAATACGGATTTAAATTCTGGAAACGTGCATACAAACCATGTCATATATTTAGGAATAATTGACATGGTGTTACGGGTTCAGCTTCTAGTATGTATGGTATAAAATCAGTTTTTTGTTGCACTTTAGTTGATGAACTATAGAGTGTGTTACCGTAAGAATACTTTAAAAAAGGAAGGGGGATATTTCTATAGTCATGTTTTTTGTATGTTGCTTTTCTGTCTTTTTCAATTACTGATACGAACAATGTATTTGCGGCAAGTACTTACTACAAAAAGTTTATTAACAAACGGTGGTAAAATGTTTAAAGTGAAAAAGAGTACAAATGCATCAAAGAACAACAAAATAATACCTAGGATTATAAACATGAATTCAGGGCGTAGTCTCAATTGTAACAAAGTAGACCAATCTAGGGTAAAACAGTTAGTGCTGGTTCACTAGAATAACTGGAAGCATACATATAAAATATATATGCTCATAACGACGTTATGGTGTCTGAAAAAACATTTTCCTGGTCTTCAGTTTCAAAAAATTATGAACCGAGAGAATCATTTAGAAAACAACTATCGAATAAAACCGAAAGGGAGCAAAAAAAAACTTTGAATTTTGAAAAATTCAACTACCACAATTGTTTTAAAAGTCAAGTCATGTATTCAAATTATGATACTAAAGCACAGTACTGTTTCATTAGCAGACCCCGGGTATCTATAGATAAACAGGTTTTCAATTGCTTGTGGAATTTTCTTAGTCTTTGTATCTCGACATCTCTCAAAAATGGTGATGATTGACACCATGTTCATTTCACATTTTTGGAATTTTAGCACTGAACAATTTTCAACATTTTCAGTTTTTTATTCATAGTTTTCCACTTTATTTACCAATATTTTAAATATTTTTGCTCTTAAAATATTTTATCGAATATTTTGCACTTTGTGAATAATTTAATTTTAAAAACTTTTTCAGTCAATCATGAAATTTTAAATTAAATGTCGACGTCGGAAATAGAGGTGAGTGGGCATTGATTTTTGAAATGGCCAGCTAAATTTTTTTTAAATGCCCAGCCCAAAATTTTTCCGAAAAAAATGCTCTGTCCAAAATTTTTCCTTTCAAAAAAATACCCACTGTCCACAGTCTCCACCAGAAATTGCCTACTGCCCAGTCTCATAAAAAATTCCTATAGCCCAAAAATTTCTACCATATGAATCCCATGATCAAACCTAATAAATAGTGAACTACTGTGCGCCTTTTCTGAGCTTTGGGAAATTTGTGGTGGCGCCATCAAAATTTCGTAAGGTCAAACAGTGGTTGTTCTGTTGTCGAAATACTTTCATTCGCTGCAAGCAAACGTTGAGTTTGGAGATATTCAAATACAACCCATATTAGTTTATTAATTTTTATTTGATGGCACTTATGCAAAGGAAATTTCATGTATTCGTCAAATTCACTTTCCTCATCTTCATTTTCACTATATTCGTATTGTGAAAACACATCGTCTTTGCATGTTGACGCATCTAATTTTGATTGACTTTCTTCCCTTGCTAGAGGTCCCAGTGTTGATTGGTGTGACTGCAATTCATTCTCCACATCCAACAATTCCCTTGACAATTTCATTGGTCTTACGTGTTTCGGTATTTGCAAACTTCAGACTTTTGTATCTGCAATAGTATTACAGTTAATTCAGGCGACTGACACTTTCTATAATTGTCTCTTTATGAATATACTTAGGATGCAGAGTACAAGCGACATAATGAAAATCTTCGATGACATAATATTTCTGGTGCCAAATCTTACTCTCCTTTTTCAGAGCCTGAATTACGGTGGAGTCATCATCTTTAATTTGTATGTGCTCCTCCAAATTGTGGAACCATAAAGCAACAGAATTAATGGTTAACCTGTGCTTGCTTAGTGTTAGCTTAATGTAGCAATGGGCATTGACTGTAAAATGTCCAGCCCATTATTTTAAAAAAATGCCCAGCTCCGGCCAAAATTTTCCCGAAAAAAAATTCCCAGCCCAAGCCCAATTTTTTTAAAAATTCCCAGTCCAGCCCATGGGTTGGACATTGGGCGGGGCATTTTGGATGCCCACTCACCTCTTGTCGGAAATACTATATTTTTATGTAAAATATTTCTCCGATAACCAAAATGTTTCGCACTCTACTAACAGTTGAAATTTAGATTTTACATAATTTGGAATACTGAAATTTTAAAAATCTAGTTTAGCATAATGGTACTTTCAATTTTTAGTGCGTATATACTTAATATTTAGAACCTATTTAGAACCATTCCTGGGTCCGTTCAAATAGGAGTGGCAGGAGGTGCAGGGGAGTGCACTCTTTAGAATTCTACGTGACGTCTTATTTAGATTAGTTGTTATCGCAAAATCTAACGGTAAAAGGATACGTAAATTTTACCTACATCATTGCATGTATTATGTCAGGTCGACAAAAATTAAATTTTGACCAAAATGAAAGAATCGTAGATGAATCGAATATGAGTAGGAACCCTAGAAATGAAGTAAGAGCAAGAGTCACCATCTTCGGAATAAGTACGTAATCATGCTTGCTCTTTCTGTGTAACGGTGATCGAAACATTAGTAAACACCATTTCGTTTTATTCAATGAATTATCTTTTAGTTGTAGTAAAGATGCATATAACGCTTTTAATTTTAGCCACATTTTCTATTGCTGTAAGAATAAGAACAAGGAAAAATATTCATTTCTTGGCTTTTTCATGAATGATGGGTAGGCTGATACACTCCTTGTCGCTACTGCTAGCAGAGGGCAACGACAGTCTTCGTTCTGCGTTCGTGCTACTACCTTTCTCCGTTCTAGGTTGCGCAATGCCAAACTCGTAACCAAAATCGTACTTAAAGTAGATTAAGGGGTTGGCTTCTTCAGACTGTGCCCCTGCTGTCACAGTATCTCTATCCCCTGAATGATATTGTGTCAAAATAAAAACAGATTAAACAATCATGAAATTCCGGCAAAACATTAGAGCGATAGATGTAATAAAACCAAAGATAACTTACCCAAATCGCTTTGTATTTTTCTCTCCATGTTGTTGTAGCAAAGTCCCTGAGACATTTGAGTAATATTTGACTTAAACATTTGATTCA
>JABASC010002878.1:0-15906 GCA_019776185.1 Plutomurus gul
GTGAGTTCCGATGCTTCCATTTTAACGGATATTAGGTTCGTCGACTACATGATCTACACATATTTATAATATATTTATTTATAAAAAAGGATTAAAAAATATGCGCGGTGTATATATCTACTTATAGTTACTGCAAAGTTATTCAATAAAGTCTTCAACCTTAAGATATCTGTAACGTTACCAAAGAGCATACATGAATTGTCATTATGCGGATTCGTTTGATTTGAATAAATTCCACAATGTTGAGTGCTTTTAGATCTAGTCATCTGAAAGCATTGAGGCATTGTTACACCATTGCCTCACTACCAAAGACATGATCCATGAGCTTTAAAACATAAAAAAACTGTGATGTCTGAAATTATCCAATTCATTATTTTTACAATGTGCCAGGTCAAGACGTACCGGTTCGTACAAATAAAATACGGAAAAGTTGGGTCGGGTAAGATGCAGGGCGCAAAACACCCGCTATCGGTTTTTTAACCTTTTCTCGGCCGTTTTTCATCCATTTTAATTAAAACTTGGTATACTCACTTAATTCAACAATACAAACAATAGTATTTCGTCCTGTGACAAACCCGATAAATACCCGGGTAATATCAGTGTAATTAAAAGATATTGTCTGGTGTCCCCAATTTTGAACCGATTCGGGTAAAACTTAATACATAATGTAAGTATGTATACATACAAGCATAGAAACATGTAGATATACAGGTAAATTTGTTAAAAGTGCGAAATCGGATAAAATTTATCCGATTATTTATATTACTTTCACTGGAAAGGTACTTTCAACAATCCCTATCGTTCCAAAATTGTGGACACCAGATCGTATCTTTTAATTACACTGATAAGCTATTTGTCGGGTTTATGTTGTTGAATTACGTCTGCAAACTAAACCAAATATGAATTAAAACGGATAAACAACGGCCGAGATATGTGTAGAAATGGAAATCGGGTGTTTTTTGACCTACACCTTACCCGTGTATGAACCTACTTTTTGATCTGGTTGCATTGTAAAAATAATTTCAAGATAGCACAGTTTTTTATGTGTTTGTAAGCTCGCGTGGATCCTCCCATACATACAATGTATTTATATGTTTACCTGAATACACATTGGTAGATGGTTGAGCGCACGAAATGAAAACTATTTGTAGGTAATTTGAAATATTCGAAACAATTCATGTTAAGACTAATTACAGGTAATTAGTCATTCGTGAATCATGAATGTAAACTTTACATTGTAAAGTTGATGAGATGGGATGATGGGAGACGGCTAAAATATAAAATTGTAACCAGGTACACTACCTGTACTACAATGTGGTGTTGGTACACTTGGTTTACAGTAAACACAATTTAAAATAAAATCTAAATGTTAGTATGTGCTTGAAAGTTTAATGTCTTTTTTTACGTTTATATATGTCCTTTAAGTGAAGATAAAAGTTTAAGTTTCTATGAATAAAATGAGCAAACCAAACCAAACGCAAGTCTCTCTTTTTGTTAATGCGTTGTTAACAAATGTATTTATGTGGAATGCACTAATGTAAATTCCTTTTACATACAACAAATGAGACACAATGGAGAAATGCATGGTGTTATTCACAATTAATTTTGTAAGGACGGCACAAGCTCACAACTATTAATTAAAGCGGTAGGTATTAGTTGTTTTGTAGTTTGTATATTACTTTGTAGACTGGCACGCTGGCACTATTATGAATATTCAACAACGGCATTATATTGTTTTCATGAAACAACAAGATTTGTACAAGAATATGTATGAATATTAATAAGACAGTAGATTTACTAGTTTAACAATTTAAAACGCTGCAGTGTATATACTAAGTAACAGTGAGTGTACCATAATGTAATTTACTAGAGACATCATCAAATTTTTCACAAATATACACACACTGGGATATTAGATACCTATACAGTAATAATACATACAAACATACGTACAAAATAAGCATATATGTATGTATAGAAACATGTCATGTATGTATGTATAAAAACATGTCATGTATGTAGGTATGTATTTAATGTTACGTAAATTATGTTACAATCAATTTCACTTAAATTACTTGCATAAGATAGCACTTATGTTTTTAACTACTTCGTATTTAATTACATGTATTTGTTTGGGACGGAAATCTGAGGTTCAAATTGTGAGTTTTCTTGATCGGAACAGATCAGCACAGGAAGTGCATAATGAGAATAGATGTCAACGCTTAAACTAAGCGTTACTGAACTCAAGATCCATATAGTCACTCTAGTCTCTAGTGTATGTCATTTTAACTTAAAGTAATTGATAGGACCTTACTATATTATTAGATAGCGAAACAATTTTTGTAAGTTGTATGCTCAGAATACTAGTTTATAGTTTAGATTATACTAGTTTATTGTACATGTACTCAAAAAGTAAATGAGAAAATTAAAAAATGGCCCTCTCACGAGTAATAGAATGAAGCAGTAATTTTTACACTAACGAGTCAATCGAAATGAAACATTTGTCTTGTGATAAATATGGACAGACACATGTTTTATTAAATATTTACTTGAATAGTCACTTAGTTAGAGATTCAAAGTGTATACTAATATTTGATGAGCTACATTAACTGAAAATAAGCGCACATAACTTCGTCGTCAGTTTCACATGCATTGTAAAAACTTAACATAATGCAGATACTTATTTGTATCTGTGTCAACATTCCCTTTGTCTTTGCTAATTACCCGGAGGCAAGTTAAAACCTTGGTTGATGTACTAATTACTATAAAATGCACCGTACCAGTCCACTGGGATCGTAAAGTGACTGGGTAAGTGTGATTATAAAGATGTGACAGCGCGTGCATCCGTAGGTCTCATTGGTCTTAAGGCGACGCCCTGCCCTTCGTCCCCTAGTCATGCTTTCGTCTCCATTGTGTACGCAGAGTGCGATTCACGAATTTTCTTCTGCTTCCCTTGAATGCGGGCTTCCACAAGGAAAAGGATCCCAGAAACGTACTCAGCGAATACACCAATCACGGCGAAGGCGAAAGACCACGAGAGATAGTTGTTTTGCCAATCGGGCATCCAGTCACGACTGTCACCCTTAGCTCCGAACACAATTACGGCTATTGTTCCCAGAAGCGCTGCATAGTAATGTTGTTACATTAAATAATTCCACAAATTGAATAAATTATTTTAAAATAGAATACTTTTACTGGATATGCACAACTTACCGGAAAATATGAGAATAAGTCCAATTACACGAATCAGCAGTACATAGTATTGATGTTCAGGCCCGAAACACAGGAGATACATTGGCACCAGCACACACGCTATCAGGAGATTGATGAAACATATCGTAAAGAAGAATTGTACTGCAACGAAGAAAGCTGAAAAAAAGATTATTGTATTATAACATCATGGAAACATGGTATGAAATTTACTTGAATGTGTAATACACATTGTGTATCAGTATCATTTGTATCGTATGTTAGTTAGTTTATAAATATGTGCATAAATGGTAAACTCTCTAATGATTTTTTCACTTATACATATGTATGTAGTTAAATGTAAAGTTGTATAGTGCAGATAGCAAATGCTAGGAAAGACCGTTGTACAATCTGTATTTGAACAGGCTAGTTGTTATTGTAATATGAATCTTACGTGGAACAAGAAAACTTCTGATTTCCTGGTAGCCGTTTGTGAATGGATCAAACATCCACCGACATCCTGTGAAAAATCTACTAACCGACGGGTCATACGGATCCTGTAAGCTTCTGAAACAATGTGCCCACAGCCCCAGCTTTTCAAACTTTGACCCTACAATTCTCTTGTCGCTCTCTAACCAGTATGGAGTACAAAATGCCAAGCCCACAAGAATTACAGCAATAACAAATATGCCTATGGCGAATTTTCCTGAAAGTGCTCTACGTTTTAAGTAATGATTCTCCATATAGTCGTCCATTATAGGTGGTCTATGACTGACCGGGTAGTCAGCTCTGAAGGACTGCATTTTGAATTAGTTGGTTGGGCTTTCAAAGCCCTTCGAGCCTTCTGGAAAGAAATATTTATAGAAGAATTCGAAGAATATTTGTCAAATCGCAAGCGATGACAGGGAAATCGTGTTTATATACCGAAATATTCTATTTTCCAGCACTTGAGCACAAATCTACTTAAAACGACAGAGGTTGGGTCCTTTACAACGAGAACTTTAATCCTATTGTATTTTATGCCGACGTAATTGAGTTGACAAACTATACTTGAGTTTCTGAAGACTTGGACCAACTGAAAGAAACTGAAACTATGACAAAGTTTCTTAAAGTCGCCTTTTCGTGCAGACTTTTCACACTTTTAGCAAGTACAGCATCTAATTAGAGTCCGTTTGTATTTGAGACAGCAAAGTGTTTACTTGAAATCATGTAAACCTCGCTGGTACGTGTATTTCAGTCTTAATGCGTAACAACACTACAATGTGAGGGATATCCTTTTTTATTAAGGACACGTTGTGTTTGCCTTCACCGCTTGCTCGTGCTAATTTACGTACTACACTAGAGGGAATGTGTCTTTCGCATTGTGCAATCTCTTTATGAGATCAGAATACAAAAGTAAAGAGAGTCGGATGTGGATTTCTACAGGTTGGTAAATTCTAACCACAATAGAGAGCTGACACAGTGACTTTTGACAGTGAGTAACTATTACACTAAAATATGTGGAGTGTATGATCCATGTATTTTTAATGTGGAATAAGATTCAATGCGGATGAATATTTCGCGTCTCTCAGTCCAGCACAGGTATGCACAATGAACACGCACCTGTATATTATGAGGTTTGTGATGATGTGATTATGGTGATGGAGGTAAAGCAACAACGGGTAACCAACGATAGGGTGTGGCATTGAACAACCTTACTTTAGCAACCCCTTGCATAGTTTCTATACGTTTTTATGCGTTTTGTTTACATGGACGGGGGAATACATGCATAGTAACCCAGGGCTGACAAAGGGTTTAGGTCCAATACAGTACTAGTACGCTCTTCTCCACATTCATGCATGTACACATTATGCAGGTAGCTAGGTATTAAGCTAATGCCGTGTTTTTTACTGGAGTGGATGCATACAAGGTCCGTGGTGAAGTGTAGGCAAAATCGAAAGTCCTAGTTGGAGCTCATCCCATTCTTTATATATGTTGTGCTGCGGTAACTATTTAGATTCTTTTATTATGAGGGCGCATTTTCTTTCACCATCTTACCTATGTTAACTGTTCCCCTACAATAAAGGCCTTCGTTGAGAAGGAGTTATCGTGTTTAAGGTGGCAAATGCACAGTTGCCGATAAGTTATTTTGCTGCTGTCTATGTCTTAGGAATAATTTTTTATGATGTACCTGTATTTTCCCATAACCAATCTTAAGATACATTGATGCACCATTATTCTGAATGAATTTGCGAAATTTAAAAATATTTTGCCTAATGAATATTTGGCTGATTCCGTGGACCATAAAAACATGAATATTTTTCCACAATTTAAATTCATGTTGTTAAATTCAATCTGTTCAGACGAAAATAGAAGTTTATGGCATTGGAAATTACTCAAAATGTATAATAATACCTGCTAAATGTTCTTCACAATTTTACAGCTGCAATATTGTTAACTGCCAAAAAATGTGAATAGACAAAATATGAAACAAGGGTGTGGCATGTACTCGTTTAAAATGTACTGCAGTTGACAGCAGTTCTCTTTGTACAGAGTAAATGCTAGCTAAGAAAACCCAGTTAGTACTAACCGTCGTATTTTGTGTCAACGCTTCCATGAATACAGATGGAAAGATTGACAATTTTAACTGGGAATACGTACACGGTAATTTTTGGGTTTGAAGTGAGATGACACAAAACGCCAAATCAAATGCAGAATAATATTTGAGCTTGGTGTGAAATGAATACAATATGCATCCGGTGTCATTAGCTTTTGGTTAGAGGAGTACAGATTTCCGTTCATTCATACAGAACGCAGATAGAAATAGGAAGATCTGTAATTTGCATAGGAGCTCGTTACTTTGTATTTAGTTTTGTACAGCAGTTCCACGTACCAATTCCTGAATTTAAGCACATACATAAATAGATATACCTCAGTTAGCACTTGCTGTAGGCATACACGTGTGCTTGATTACTAATTTTATTAAGCTTGCTGCGTTGCACAGTGCTTATAATGAGATCACATACTCTTTAGTAGCAACGCGTCTCATCAACCGCATCTACACCTACACATGTAGTAAATCCGAAAAAATGTTTGGGAATATACTTACGTGCAAATATGAGACTGTTTACATGATACAGTTCTTCTGACAGCAGCCAAAAACAACCCGTTAATGTATTGTAATAATGATGACGATCGTCTTTCAACTCCTCAAAACATCCTTCCCATAATCCTGCAATTGTACAAAATGAATACAGATAAAATGCAAGCTTATATTTCATATTAGATTTGGACACGGTCAGACTGATTAATAAGTAACAAAAAACTAATGTTGTGTTATAAATTTGCATTTTTGTTTGCGGATGCACTTTACATGCATACATACATACACTACAAAAATACACACAAAGACACATAATGTGATATGAGAATAATTTATTTCCACGTGCTAATTGTTATCAGTTAACAAGGAATATAAAGTGAGTTAATGCTTTACCTATACGAATGAACTTTGGACGTGGTAATTCTCCGTCAGTTTCTAACCAGGCCGGTGTGGAAAAGGAAATAATAATGAAAATGAAGGCAAAAACCAAAAACCCAATGGCTACTTTAACGGTTTTGCTGACTTCGGATCCATTGTGGATATCGGAAGGATTCCAAACGAAAACTGACATGGATTTGGTTCCAATTGAACTTGGTGCACTGGGATTAACACTGCTTCCAACTTCCATCATAAAGAAATGTCTTGAACAGTCTCGAATATTATTTCAATACTAATAAGTTCATTAACATTGTAAACACTGCAGGAGGACACAAATGGCACGTCGTTCTAACGTAATCTAATCACATAAGTATTGCGTGTGTTTGTGTACACAAAAGGTTTTGCCGAATTAGTAGTTAGCACTGTTTCAACTACGGTGTCTGTTCTGAATGCAACTGAAAGAAATTGACACGACACATGCTGTACAGTGCAAAGTGTAGATTAGTCGTATAATGTTGTTATTATCAGCACAGACAAAATAGAATTTGAGCTTAAAACTATTCAAATGGGCACGCCTTGAGCAACTTTGACTATTCAACTCGTTGTACTATAATGGATATGTTCAATCGGATTGCACTTGCAGTCAGATGTGCTAACGAACTTGTTGCTGATTTGGCACACCTGCATTTACACCTGAGCTCTTCCAGCCGGCATCCCTTCCCTGTAAAAAGATGCAACCACCATGTACAAACCCTTTTGTGACTCCTCTTCACTTTTGTTTTCTCTCCTGTAGGACCTGTGCTACACAGTTTTCGTTTGCACTGAATTATCTGATTTCACCCTACCAATGAAAATAAAAGCACGTATCGTTACTTAAATTATTATATGCTACTCTACTTAATACTGAATTACAACACAAACGCAAGCTCTTTTGATATATACGCTTTCGCAATCAATCATCTCATTCTCATTATGCAAGCTGTGAGAATTCTTTACGATAAATACACGAATTCTTATCAACCTACATATGAATGCAGAGATAGCCAGCAAGCTTAACTTAATAAACAACTAGACTCACTCCCCTGTCCTCTTACATATATTATACAGTCTAAATGTTCGGTCTACATACCTCCTTCGTTGGCAATGCGTGTGAACGACAAAGAACAGCTAAACTGTGCTGTATTTTGACTTAAAAAAGTTATATATGTATTTGTTATTGAAAATCTGTTTACAATTGAACAGTTATTTTGTCTAGCATGCAAGTTTCATGATGCAACGTTAAGATAGTGTATGTATACATGTATCACTGTAGTCATATATTATCGCTTTGCTTTGCATTTGCTATTATGCATGCGTACTGGTGTGACAGAGTTAAATGAGTAGTGTCTAGGTAGCGAATAACATTACGTAGAAACAAACAAACATTTGGTATTCCGCTTCTACTTAAATAAGTTGCACTAATAGAATAACCGTTACCTTGTTACCTATGTAGTTTTGTGTACGCGAATTTTGATACTTTCTCACCACCACCACACCCTCTACATACAAGTGTGGATTTTTGGTATTGCATATTGCATATTACATACTGTTAAATACGTGCAGTGCAGTCAAAGCATTTAATGCGTGATGAAATTAAATCTATCGTGCCAATGGGAGTCCGTATGGATGATATCATTCGTTTCGTAGAAATGTGTCATTAAGCATTACGACAAGTAGTAAAAATAGTTAAATTGTGATTTTGTTACTTTCCGAGTATCAACAATGTCAATAACTCTGCAGTTCAATATTAAAACCAGCCTGTTTACAATAGCACTGCACTCTGCATTCCCCCAAACAATTTCAGAAGCACCATTGTGTGGTTACATCGATCTAATTTCAAACTTTCAAGTGAGGAACTACCTTGCACATTGTTAGTACACTTTATTTACTTACACATCGTTAGGGTTCCCATTATGCTGGGGTCTGCAAAATTTCCGTGTATCGTCGGATGCAATGGATTTGTCCATGTAAGGGGTACTATATGACCTTGTTAATACAATAAAAAATAGAAATTGATGTTGAAATGTTTTATACGCTCACAGAGTGTAAACAATGCAAGGGTTTATTTTTTAATTTCCATTCCTTAATGAGTCACACAAATAATTTAATGATTATACCTGTATATAACTATAGTAAGGACTATGACTACATATGTAATATGTAGGACTAGTAGGACTGAATTTATGGCCTATTTTACGGACGAACCTATAAACAAAGACAACTGCTTTTACTCTGGAACGAAATAATTACGTATTGAAGGATGCGACATCATAAAAGGAATGGTTGTTGAAATATACAATTAACAAGCTAGATACCAGATGTTTAGAACTTTTAAAAAGTCAACAGCACATTAAACACAACGGTAGCAATACTCGATAGTTTTATTGATATCTCTGTATTATTGTCATAACAGATAATTGTTTCGGATCTCTTATGATTATTATTATTAATAATTTGTTTTAATTTATGTGTAGAACTACATACGTTGCACGATATTGCACTAATGAGACTATTGCATAGGAAATTTAACTAACAATAAGCATTTCTAGTTATATAAGCTGCATTTACGAAAACATTTTTTGGTACTCATAACGGAATATTAATTATGAATTTTTACATAAAGAGACATTTAAACTTTATTTTAAAACCTGTTGTATACTGCTATATATAATTATTACATTCAGGAAAATAAATTTTATATATACATACAATGTTATTCTATTTTGCCATACTTTTCTAGATTTTCTTCGGATTCTACATTTCGTTGTACTTTGGCAACAAATATATAGATATTTGTTGGCATTGTTAATTGGCAGTAAACGTATTACTTAAACCCTTTCACGGGTCGAACGCAGATTGTGTCTTACATATTATAATCAGGACAGTAAATATATTACTAAAGCTTTAATTTTTTGCGAAGATGAGCCACAGTCTGTACCCCACAGGATACGACAGAATTTTAAAGAGAATGAGATTTACTTAAATATCGTTCTTAGACCCAAAATAACATTTCATTTACTTCTGACACCTCACTTTCCCATTATTATACATTAATGATATGCTTTACTGGGTTAATGATCCAAAATTCGGAGGTTACCGGAGACAATTTTATTTTCCAAGTTAGCGCCAGAAGGAATATCAATTCTATCACCATGATTGGCAATTATAATTACTGTGCCTTTGAGGGAGACACCACGTCCAAATGTTACATCTCCAGAAACTGTAAGATGATCCAATTCCAGAACATCAGGGATGGTTTCGAATCGTTTCAAGAATTCTTTAACCTAGAATACATTAAACATGAATATAATGCTCATTAATTGCATTCTAGAACAATGTATTGAATAAGAATGCATAATAATTACTTTGCTGAAATGGTTGTCCCCCAATTTAACCAGAGGTGTATTGGAGAACATTCTTAAAGGACTCATTTCCAAATTTCCATTCTTCAAGCTGTACAAATTACTCATGACCAGAAGGAGGTCAGAAGTTTTCTTGACTGGCAAAAATCGCTTTCTTGGTACGTTGATACCTAATTTTAAATCATCGCAAATAGACACATCGTTATCAAAACATTATCACATTGTGTTTATCATATATATGTATTGAGGGTGTTTTCATACCGAGGCATCCGTCGAAACATTTCATTGCGGCACCCACAGCCGTTTCCAATTGAACAACGTTGAGTCCATTATCCAAAGTCTTATTATTGACAATAACTTCCATGTCCAAAGTGTCATTCTTTATAACGGTTTGTACACCTAGTACAGTCAAACACATTTATACTCTTTTAGATGACAATAAATTCATTAAAGATTGAGTTCTGCAATATGGTGTTACTAATGCTAACCTTGTAAGCTGACCCATAGATTATTGGTATTAAAGATCTTGAATTTCTTGACGCTCTTGAAATCTTCGATATGATCTTTTGGAACTTGGGCGATTTCCAAAAGACGGAGATGATTTTCATAATGCATTAGGGTACCTCCCTTCACGTCAGCCTTTGTTTTGTCCGTAACTTCCATAACAAACTCTGGTCTTGGTTTACCGGCTTCAGGATGAAGGAGCAAATTCAAAATGTTTAAGTCGACTGTTGCCCCTAAGTTGTCAACATTAGATATGAAACAATACTCTCTTCCTTCCTGCACAAACTGATCTAATAGTCCAGAGTTATTAAAAGACAGGTAGAAATCTCCGTGCCCGGGTGGATACCAACTGCAAAAATGTATTTCATCAGGTATAATTATGTATCTGTAGTTACAATGTAATCTGGTATCATTTCTTTCAATTGATTTTTAACTCGATGGGTAAAATTATACCAGAAACGATTTCACTAAAACAAATACAATTTTACAAAAGGTGAAAGACAAATGTCGGCTGCATATGACATACATAGTCGCACTATCTTCCTTTTTATTCCATTTTACACAGATTTCGGCCTTTTGAAAAATTGTAATTCGATTAAATCGTTTCCGACCGAATTTCGGGTTACATTTCAACGACTCATATGTCGTCTTTTTACTAAACTGATTAAACTAATTTGAGACAAAAGCGAAAGATATTTAATTTTAATACGTTACAAATACCAGTTTAGGCAAAAGTGTTCAGTTTTGCCGAAAATTGTAAACGTAAGGGCAAATCTTGGGTTTAACAAAAGAAAATGCTCCGAAAAGATTTATCCTGTACTATAAGTCGCAATAATTCTTTGGAGGAATAACATATTGCTAATAAATACGTACATTAATTTTTGCCTCATGTTATGTTTCTCAAGACGAATCGTATTACAGTTCTTTGACTTTCACATTTGCACAGTTAACGTTCAGTCTTATACGAAGTCTACAGAGGTACTTTAAATTTTCTCGCCCATTAGCTTCTGCAGTCAAAGTAGAGCTATAAGATGCAATTCTAACAAAGGATGCAAATTTAAAGTTCCATGAATTTGATGCATTTCTTACGCTTCAATATCCTCCTCAGTTTGGCAAGACTTGGGTACAGGAGTCAAGGAGTCTCGGTTAACACGTGGATAACGACTTTGATTGAAGGTAAAGATTTTCACTTTGAAGCCGGCATATTTTCGAATAACCTGTAGTACATCCAATTTTTGTATAAATACATTGTTCTTGAACTTGAGAATGAACATTGCAATTAGTATTAATACCTTGGCGGTATCGTCATCAGTATTGAATGAATTCATTAGGACAAGTGGAACATCTGCATCATACACCTTGTTCAAATACTCAATTTGTTGGACAGTCAAATCCAAAAATGACAAATCGTTTCTCACCTAGCGCAAACAATATTGGATGAAGAATGAAATATAATGTTCTCTGTTATCCAAATACATACTTTGTATCTATTTTCTCACAGGGATAACAGATTTTGGACCTCTACAACCCATGGAAGTACCCAAACCTCCGTTCAACTTAATAACCACCAATTTGGACAACATAGCCTTGATTTCCACATTATCTGGAGGTGGAAGAGTCTTGTAATCGCGTACAGATCCATCAGGTAGTTTTTCAATCTTGTCCCAATTAACTGCAGTCGTTGAAGCTTGGAGAAATTTGTTAAATATATTCTGAAATCCATTGAACTCCTTTTCCACTGCCTGAAAGACATGTCAAATGCAAATAAGTAATAATGTGCATTGCGCATAAAGCATTTTTACATCTCAGGCCTACAAAATTTGGATGACCAGTACAAAGTAATAACATGACTCGTGATATATCTGGCATAAATTTATCTGTGAGACGGATCACAGGACTCTGAACAGAAATAACAATAACATGGAACAATCGTGTGGACTAGGTGCAATGATAACAAACTTAATGAATCATGTAAAAGATATGAAAATGACTTGTGCGAATTGCATTTGTCATGTAAGCATATGTTATCACCTAGTATCACGGTGTCACGCGCGTTTAACCACCCATTCATTGCGTTAGTGGGTATCAAGTTATCAAGTATATATTATTATATGCATCATGTAAAATATAGTAGGTATGGCAAACGGATATAATCGAACATATACATATGTTCGATTATACTTCATTGTCATTTACCACGTGCAATATTTGTTCTTTGATATATTTGCCGAAATGCACCGTGTTCGAATACATCACGGTAAGATCTTACACTTACAGTAACAATAATTGTAACAACTACTATTGTTTTTGAAATCAATTTACAAGTACATTGCTAGAAATCACAATCTCACAGTTCTTACATTTTGTTGGTCATCAGGACAAGTTTTGATAAGCTCTTTCAATTCATGAACCATACGAATTTGAGCATCACGTTTGGTCAATGCAGCGAATTCGGCGGCTTCGGATGGAGATCCAGCCCTTCTCGTGTTGGTTGGAGCCTGCTGTACAGAAACAATGTCAATTTGTATGAGTTAACCGAAAAATTCCAACTTAACCATCTTAATTTATCAAGCTAGATTGAGTGGTAGAGCATGCAGAACAACCTTAACTATGTAGCAATGTTGTGTTCATTTAAGTAATACATAAAAGCCACGAATGAAATGATTTGGAAAATGCATGGCACAAATAAGCAGCGATTTGTACGTACGTAACAAGGCCAGCGTTACCCTAGGCGTGTAGTGAATATAAATACAAATAAAGAGTTGGTATAGTTAATACCTTTGTTCCAAATCCAAGCCAATCCATGGTGAAAATCACACTATGAATTTAGTCCAAAAATGGGAATTTTGATGTTGTAAAGGGTTATTGAAATTCTGAAATCAATTGGGCATATACATATCTAAGCAATTTTACTTATTAATAAATACGTACTCGTATCATGTATGTTGTACTCAAAAGTCTGCGGCCACACTAAATGCGTACTTTAAATAACTTTGAAGGAAATATGCATTATCTGAGAAAATATTCTACTTTTCCTTGCATTCCTGTATTTCCAAGTAACGTTAAATAAACCCAGATACGCATATCACTACACATGAAATTGATTGAATTTAAAAAAAAGGTAAATAAATTGAGGAAACAATTTAAAATTGTTTGAAATGGTTGTAAAATATTTGTACACATGACACTATTACGAATAAGCTAATATTTGATAGATAAGTAGTGTTACCAGAAATGCAAACAATTGCTAGGTTGCTAGAAACGGTTAAACAAAATTATAAGTTCAGTACTACAGTACTACTATACAGTTCAACTTACGAGTTAAAACTGTATATAAAGTAACACTGAAATGTTTTCACGACGATAGCTACTTGCTGACTAAAAGCATTTTCCCTCTTCCTCACACACATGGTGTTCAAAACTTACAGTACTATGGATATTGGTTTACGTTATCACTCGTCATGATTATACAACAATCTGTCATGTGATATATTTCACGTACTAGGCTGCAAGCACGAGTGTACGTTGACACCAGAGTAAATACAAGTGATCACAAGATAGCACTTTGACTTTGTTCGTTGAGCTCGTGTTGCTGCTGCCGTATATAACAAAAAGAGTGTGGTCGGAAGATATTTCTATTCTCTTCAAATGCGTATAACATTGGTCTAAACCATTCCGGTTTCCTGATCCAAGTTTACAGTGCTGGACGCACAGATTGATTTCTCCTGATGGTATACATGTAATTATGTATAATTTAAGCACAGCTAACAGCTAATAGTGTCCTTGATGTATATGCCTGATAGTAAGCTGCATGTTATTGCTTTTATAGGTAAAAATCCTGTTCTTTTTTAGATGGAATAATCTTGATTAAAATTTTCACATGTGGTACAAGTAAACCCTCCGAATTACCATATAACAAGTAAACTTGTTAAAATCCTTAATTGAACAGGTGAAGAATACCTCTATTAACATGCAATATTTATGTCAATTTAAAGGTCTTTGTGAATTGCATGAATTTACTTATACGAGTATAGGTGCACAAAAAGATCAGATTTATTATTTTCAAAATGGTTTTGTGTTTACGACTGGTGTTGCCTGAAAACTAGAATGCTTCAATAGTTAGTCTCACCGTTAGCACCAGAATTTTGTACAGAATTTTTTTGCCTGTAAAGCCGTATACATGCGTTACGTAATAAGTATATGCATAAGTATACCTTATATGTTACTTGTTTTTCTTAATCGCGAACTATGAACCCTAAATACGCATAAACGTATGAATAATGGGTGTGCTCACAACTCTAAGCTAGTATAATTCTCTTCAGACTGCAAGATTAACTGAATGAAAATATATTGTTGACAGTATGACAGACCCTGACCTTCAAGGACGCGTTTAGTGGGTAATCAAGGTGAAGGTTGAGCAGATGTTCGTCACAACTGTTAAAAAACATTAGATTGACTTTGTCATTGGATGAAACAATTAGGCTAAATAATTAGTAGAGTAAAAACTCGATTACGATTAAAATAGCGTATTTAGTATTTGATCAAACTCGTAGTGCATTTCAGTATCTATTTCTTCCAAATCTCAAAAAATTAACAAACAGAAGGTGCATTTATTCCTTTGTCGCAGAAAAATGTTTATGGTTCTCGTAAGTGGTAACACTAGTCGAATCAAATCAAAATGATTCTGAATGAAAATTCGCTAACAAAGAGCTTTAAATGTTGACAAATAGCTAAAGATCCAAAATAACTCCTAATATTTATTCCATCAATCTATACATCTATATGTGCATATGTACATATATAGTACATATTATAATTCTCCTATTCTGTATTGTTGCATGAAGATGAGATACCAATGAACTCTTGTCGAATGAAGTAAGGTGTGCGCCCTAATAAGATTTTGCATAGTCCCTTTTAGTTCTACGATCTACTTGTTTAATATTGCAATTTCTTCGCTTCTATTAGCATTGCCATTACCATGTAATGTAGGTACATATGACAAGGAGCCTAATCACAACAAATATTTATCAATAATCAATAACCATTAATAATGAAGTTGCCCTATAACAAACTTCATATTTTACTAGCTATATATAATACCTACGACAATCTACTCCATTCTACCTTCAATTGTGAACTTTAGGAAACCACTTTGCAGAAAACGATTAAAAATTAATTTGTTGTGCTTTAAAACGATTAAAATGTTGATTTCAGTTTGCCAAATTAAGACCAAGGTCAAAAGATAAAAATTACATACAAATTTCTAAATATAGGATTTAAACAAAATGTTAGATGGAATTGATAATCCTTAAAATTTGAATAAAATGCTTCTGAAAAATAATTCAAACCTTT
>JABASC010002879.1:0-15900 GCA_019776185.1 Plutomurus gul
ATGTGTCCATAAAATAATAGAAAAATGAATAAATGAACTCGTCCATACCAAAATAATATACATTGTCCATACATTAATACGCTACGTACATAAGTCAATAATATACTTCATCCTTAATTTAAAGAAATTATGCTATTATTAGTCTTAAAAGTTATTTTTAAAAAGTCTGAATTTTTATACAAATTTTGTGCTTAATCAACAACAAGTGCTTTAGTAGCGCCCCTTGGCCGTCCTCTTTTTCGTTTTTGGCCAATTGGTAGATTTTGAACTAATAGGGGAAATACTATTTGCTTATGCAATGGAAGCAATTCCAATTAAATGTTTACAAATAAAAGATTGTTGGAGGGAGGGGCAAGTACAATTTGAATTTCGCCAATCAGTGGAATCATATTCGACTTTTCAAATATGAATTCCGATTGTGTTCATTAACTAAAATATGGTAATGACGGCCAAGGGCACAAAATTTGTATAAAAAATTATGACTTTTAAAAAATTACTCTTAAGGATAACTTCTTTAGATTAAGGATAAACCATATCATTGGCTACGGACATAGTGTATTAATATATTGACACCGTCAAATTTTCTTTATGAAAATGTGCTTAATAGTTTTACCTTCTAGAGTTTTCTTAAACTGTTGCAGTGATTGTGCAGCGGTCATCGTAGGTACCGGCTCCAAAAAAATCTTTGGCATTGGCAGCAGTAGATTTATTTACCGTTCCAACAACTTTTAATGCGGTGAAAATATTCTTGGACCCAAAAGCAATCAATTAATTTCTAATGACTCTAAGCAAACTATTAAATATGGAAAACAGAGAAAAGAGATTATTTCACTAAAGAATATTGTACAGGAGCAGAAAGAGAATTTCACACGGATCGAGTTGCACCTGTTCTGGAGTTTCTTAACGGATCCACGGCTAAATTAGTTGCAGGTCTCTGTAAGATTCACTAACCTTATTATGTGACCTCAGCACGCGCATCCTTCCAAGTTTTGGTGGCCGTTCCCACTTCCCACCAACTTCGTTCCCATACGATCTAATAATGATTTTACTTAATGTAGGTTTGTTTTGGTACTTTGTGCCGGAAATTATGCCATCGCCTTCTTTGAAAAAGCAGTTTTCATAAGGTTACACAAAATAAACATTTATTTGTTTGATGGAATTATGTTGTTGTTAAAGATGTTCCTCTAATAAGACGGATATACCCGTCTTACCCGCATACATATTACATATGTATGCATCAATAATATTACATACTTTTAATTTAATTATGGATTGTACAAAATACAAGCTATCAAATCTGGTATCCGGAAATGACTCAGACGCATAGATGACTCCGATGAGAAATTTGTCAGAGAGTATGAGGACTCAGAATCGCGGTATTCGATAAAGACTCATAATCCTATAAATGCGTATACAAAGGGTTGAAGACTCGTGAGCACTTAGCAGTTAGAGTTGTGTTACGTTAGCCAATGTCCGATTCGAAAATTCGCTCTCCCTTGTGGAAATGAGACATTTGGGCTTTGTAGAATTCAATTCCAAGTATTAAATGTACAATAGGGCGATAATATCACTGAAGTTAAAGCTGTGTTACGTTAGCGATTACACTTTCGCCCACAGAAACCCGCCCTTTGTTCCACTTTTTCCGGGTTAACCTTCTATAAATTATGTCTTTTTAGAATTCAATTGCAAGTAGTAATTGTACAATAGGGCGAAAATATCACCGGCTTGGATACACACATGTTAAGTCGGGTGATATAAAAGTTTTCCCACCGACCTATTGAAATTTTACGAAATTTTTCATGTCGACAAAAGGCGACATCCCACAGCTACGCTGATAAACAAACCGTCGCCTTTAGTCGTCGTCCCACACAAATGCTAAATTACCGTCGACTAAAGTCGACACACCACAGATAGGACAGAATATTACCTGTCGTCTAGAGACGACACCCCACAGCACGAAATGTATTATGACTATGACTGCCGCCATTAGTCGACTTACCACGGCAACAGGGTGCCGTGGTAAGTAATAATTGAGCTAGGGTTTTAAGCTAAACACATAAATCGCATTTTACCACGCCTTCCTCACTTTACATATATAAAAAAAACTGGTAGAAATTTGTCCCGCTGTGCATACAGTATTTCAGACGAAACAAAGCCCTTAATGGGATCAAAGTTGAAATCTCGGCAAATTAAAGTTCCTACTTATCAATGCAAATAGTAATTTACTTGATGGAATTTTATTGTGTGAACATTCACGAATCCAACCATATCAATCGTTTTACATGGATAATTGATGATTAAATGGCGTGAGTTATGTCAGGGCACCGCCCCCGTCCACAAGGAAGAATTCTCCGGTTGTCATTGCTGACAAATCACTCAGCAGGAAAAGAATTGCATTGATACAATGGCTGACTTCGGCAAATTGGCCCAAAGGAATTGTCTTAAGCATTGCGTCGACTCTGTCATGCCATAGTTCTTGTCCCATATCTGTCAGCACCACAGTCGGGTTTACAGAATTGACACGAATTTTGTACTGCGCCAATTCTACCGCTGAACCTCGGGTGATCTTGTCCACGGCAGCTTTCGTAACACCGTAGGTCATAACCTCAGATCCAGCAAATTGTTTGAAAGTGGCCTGGGGAGAAGTTTAAAAAATCAAAAATCTTTTCAAACACAGACTTCAGGTTAAACACGATAAATTATTTAAAAAAAATTCAAATATATTTATTGGTACTATATTTTGGTTAGAGAATCACAAATTTTCTCACCAAGGAAGACACATTGACTATGGATCCTTTTACTTTAGCGTCCACCATTTTCTTCGACGTCAAACGAATGACATTTAGAACGGCCTTTACGTTGACATCAAACATTCTGTGATTTTTAAGTATTTTTAACAATTTATTGAAGCAATCCAATTTTTTAAATTGACAATTCTTACAAGTTGACATCTTCCTCTTTCATATTAAAGAAATCTTGTCGAACTGCAACACCCGCATTATTGACAACGTGGTCCAAAGCCTCCAAGTCTTTCAATGCATTCTCTGTCTCTTTCCAATTTGCTAAATCGCAAGTTATCGTTTGAATAGTGGGGCATTCTTTTTTTAGAGACTCCAGATTTTGCTTTGATTTCGATAAAGCATACACGATCGCACCTCCTTTCTCCAGAGTTTGAACGAGTTCCCTGCCGATTCCTACATTAAAAGTTCATGATTCAGTTTTTGGGTTTAACTCACGAATTTTGCGCCCGGTGCAACAAAATCATCCTCACATCGAAATAAATGAATTCGTATTGGAGATACAGTTTGGAATTTATCAAATCGGAAAGCGACATTTTCAATAAATCTCGTGCATTGAGTATCGATATTGGAAATTCCAAATAGAGGAAATAGAATACACACAAACGAATGCAATTGCAACACGAACAAGTCGGTGTAATTATTAAAACATTACCTCGACCACTTCCTGTGACCAGGATTTTCTTCCCCTTGAAAACAGTCATATCCATATTCACTAATTATTACTCTATAATTATTCAATTAATCGGCTGCAATGATCTTCTCCTCATCAACAAATTCACTGTCACTTCCACTGTGGCTAGAGTAAGTATGTGCCTATAATTCGGAATAGCGCCCAACAGATGCACTCAAGGTCATGCTATACAAATAAGTTATAAGTATAGAAAGACCGTGGCCGTGCAGTGTGATTAGGGGTTATCTGCTCATTCAGTGTTGACTTCTCCGACCCCGAACGAAGTGTGCGGTGGACAAAACCGTTATTATTATAGACAGTCCACCCGGCAGACAGAAAGTGCAACAAAGGGCGGGTTTCTGGCGTTACGTAAGCTATTGTGCATTCGCCCATAGAAACACGGCCTTTGTTGCACATTCTGCCGCGTGAACCTGCTAGAATTGGTTCATTTCAGAATTCTGAGTTCAATGTAAAATTGGCCAGTCGTAATATCACAGAGGTTAATGCTGTGTTATTTAAGCGACTGTTGTACTGCTATTTGCTTATTTGCCTTCCTCCTCATTCTCGTTCGCTCTTGACATATTGATTCATCTCTTGTGGGAAAAGCAGTAAGCGGACGGGTTGGCTAATCAATTTGAAGGGGTTAAGATCCTTAACCCGTCTCTTCAAAAGTCAGGGCAAATAATGCCCTGCCGACAAATTTCATAAAGTGTGCAGTCGAAGGTGAGCTTCTATTACAAAATTGTAGAAATTTGAAGCCATCGAGTCAAAATCCGTCATAACTCTAGCACCCGTTTCTTGAAGGAGCAAAGAAGGCCTTGTCGTATTGCAAAACCCGACCCGTCGAAGTGACCAGAGCGAGTGGCACCGAAATATGTTAGGTGGCCTCGCAGTGCACAAATAGCTGGTTGCTCTCCAGACTGAAAGCCAGCCAGAAATATATAAAGTCCGTTCATTCGTCGGATAATGTACAGGAATCCCTTTTGTTCCATTTAATCACTCTGTGATGAGAATTTTACCAAAAAGTGTGATATAAGAAACCTTTGCTCAAATTACGTAAATTATAGAAAATTCGATTTTCATTCTGTTTATCTGAAATCGTAGCATATTTCGATTGTGCTCAACAAAGTTCACCCTTTTCATTCATTGATTCGCCTGAAAAATCACTGTGTATTTCATACCCTTCTCCTTCATCGAAGCATGCCCCAGGATTTACAATGAAAATGGTCCAAGTTTTCGTGAATGCTACACTTTTCCATGCATAATTTAACAGCAAAGATCTACGAACCGCAACGCCTTCTCAAAGTTCAGTGCATCGGCGTCCAAAACATCCGTCAAATGAATAATAGACGACGTTGTCTAACTCCAACATCTCGCTAAACACACACGCAATCATTATTCATTGCAACATGACAGTGGCGGATCCAGGGAAAGGAAACAGCTCCCCTCCCCCATAGACCTAAAAAATTAACAAGAAAAGGTTAGGGAAGAAAGAGTGGGGAGAAGTTTACTCAGGAAGGATAGAACTGACAATTGTGAGCCCCTCTGAGTACCTCTTATAAATACGCCACCGTCAACATGATACACTCAAATTAATAGGCGTTGGATTAGTTTTTATTAGATATGTCAATGCAGAATCAGTACGTAATAATTCTGGTATGACATCAAGTCCGTATTAATTTAATCGCTAAAATTTCGCCCTAAATGCACATTTTTGTGTTTCGACTGTGAAGTTTGTGTGTAAATCTCTGTAATCAGTTCGTGGAAAGGAAAAAAAGGTACAGGAAAAGTGTAAAGTGAGTGACCAATAGGGAAAGTGACAAAATGAGAAATTGTGTGACACAAATTCAGATAGAAATCCTTCATTGGCAAGGTATTTGCGGACAAGAGAGCGTCGACACAGACAATGAGAGCAAAAAATACTCAGTTGTCATTGTCATTCAAGTGATTGCGGAAAAATCTCTGACTGCTTAATTAATTATCACTGTTCTTTTTCTACCAAGTTGAAGGATAAGGCAAAAAAAGTCTTTTGGGGGTAAATGAATTGTGCAGAATCATACGCTAACTTTTTTATGCACAGAACCGACAGAGCTGGGGAAAACTTTCTGAAATTCGTGATGATTTTACGCATTTTTACGCACTGTATTACGCGGTAAACAGGACGCAGTATACAGGACGCAGGGCAATGGAGGGGCATCTCAAACCACCATAACGCACCGTGCTTTACGCAATTCCAAATCCGTACTGGGCAACACCTGTTTCATGCAAACGGTATTTTTAATTTAAATACCAAATAAAGTTATTTTTTGAATTTAAATTATTACATTAATGGGATTTAAAATGATTGGCGAATAAATGTATCATGTGAGTTGTGTTTATAAAGATTTTAAAGACTGAGAAAAACTGAAGAAATGCTTATTAAGAATTGCAATTGCCCAACTCCTGCAATTCGTTAGCAATTCAGGCATTTTCAGCTTAATATTAATCTGCACATTGAAAGGAGATAAAATATATATGAATTTGCGCACAAGTGTGAATAATTACTTGTCGGAATTTTTTTAAACAGGGTATATTATTTAATAAATGCACGATTATTCAATTTTTTGCAAAATTATGTATTTCGCGAGTAGAATGGATTTGAATCTATGACAATTGTACACACAAAACTGTATTTTTCTGTCAGTTTAGACAATTATTAAGAGCAGACATTTATATGAAGGGTAGGGGAAGATTCTGAAATAATTTGTCAGTCGTTGACCATTAGAATACTATATAGATTTCTTTTGGAGGCGTCATCTTCGTCTTGCATGCGTGCAAAATAAAGTCTGTTTTTTACTTTGCTATTGTACCGTGACGCCATACTCGCCAATAAATTAAAGAGTGGAGCACATGAAAGCTCTTTCGTTTCTGTGTTTAATATTAGTTGTGGGGTAAGTTGCGATTTGTATACCACTCAAAAGTTGTCCAAGCCTGGGACAGACCGCATATTCACAAAAGGTTCTTCTAAGGCGATTACGCTTCTTAAATTTGAATAAATGTCAGCATTTACAAATTTTTGAAAAACGATTGTCCAAATTGTCCAAATGAACATGAAAGACATGTTATGGTAATGCATTCTATAGCAAATTCTAATCCTTTCACAGGGTCGTATCCAGAAAAAGTATTTGGTGGTGTGACGACAGCTCGCCCTATCCTCTTCCACGCACTTTTGATTTGGTGGAGGCCGTGCTGATGGGACCACACAGTAGATACGCATTTGCTTTGATATTTTGCTTTCTTATCAAAGCAAATGCATATCTACCGTGTTACGTCATCATGTTTCCGACGGATAAAGTTAGTCACCTAATCACATTCTCTCAAATTCCCCAAAATAATATTTATGGTCAAAAGTTAGTCAAAATAAGCAATGCCGCCAACAGCATAGAAGCCCGGCAACCGGTTGGGTTGCCGGTTGCCATTACAAATGAACATCTAATGCAACAGTACATTTGTACATACACATTATTTCATCGGGAACCTAAAGAGTTTAAATTGACATTAGATTGTGTGACCACTTGGGTTCGCAAAGCATAATGTATATAAACATTAATGGATAAACTGTGCGTGTAATTGCGTCCGGCAATTTTGTGAGCACGTCCATGTGGAATCAGCAGAACTGATTCATTCATTTGTCCGCTCACATTCCTTCATTCGACTCACCACGGGGAAATCGTCAGAAAACTGTAATGTTGAGACTCCGTTAAATTATGAAAGAATTAACAAAGATCAGGGTTTCGGATGTGATTACCACTTGGGATTAATTGATGTGATTAAAGTGATTATCACAGTGCACGCCGTCTCTTGATAAATGTGGTAATGCGATTTAATATGCTATCCATGTTAAGAATTAACCGCATTTTTCGTATCCTCCCCATTATTCACATAATCTGCAACTCATGTGGTGGGATTTTTACGAAAAAAGTGTACACACAACATTATGTATAGTAATGTTACTATGTATTAGGTTAATATAATAAGTGCAAAGGGTGATCTAAGAGGCAGTTGCTAAGCTCATTTGGAATGAATTGAAGTGAAAAATAAAATCTCGTAGAATTTAGCACCGTGCAACATGACTGCTGGCCTATGTGATTCCAAGTATAAATATCATGAATCCATTTGTTAACTTGCGTTCGTGTAATGTAACCACTTCCCTTGTGCAGCTTTCTCCTGGATCTGCCAATGTTTACACTTGGAAAATGAAAAGTGTGAATCCTACAACATTTAGGATGCGGGAAATCGAACTGGGAAAATGAACTCTTGTGGTGAAATTTTAAACATTGAATCTGTATCAAATATAACAACATAGATTGCTGTACCAAATTGCGTACACCATGTTTTTCAAATAATAATTTTGTGCGAGTTCAGATGAATACTGAAACATTGGAAAAACTTATCTGTTTGTATCATGTTTATTTAAATGTTCCAAAGTACACCGCCTTAGAATTTTCCGGTGCAAATCACAGTATAATTGTTATAAAATAAATTAATTTTAATGGACTCATAATTTTCTTTGTAAATACAGATTTTGAGCACTTCATAATGACACAGTTATTGTTCACATATCATATTACCCCTTGAAAAATTCGAAATTTGAACATTAGAACAATATTCGGAGCAGGGTTCCGCCTGTTTAAAAGCAAGAAACCACACACATTTAATGTAAGACACATTTTCCGTGTTGAAAGTTTTGAAACACTAGAGTGGACCGCATGTAGTAATCGATATAAATTAAGTTTGCACGGGTACATTAAATAGACGCGTAAATGGAGAAAAAAATAAAAGGATGATATCCGCACCAGCGGTGATGGGTGGAGCTTGAAGTGTGCCATTACGACGTCATAAATATTCAATGATCGCACAAAAGCCAAATTTTCTTTGAAAGGATTAATTAATTACTGATCGACCCAAAATCGTTTCCTCTGAAAGGGGTAGGTGGGCAGTTCTGAAATTCGCTTTCGGTCGTATTTATCATCATACCCCTTCCAGTCTACGGCCACTCCATGTAAATAAAGTTTCACTAAGCTTGTCAGCAAAGTTGTCCAGCTGTCTTCATACTTTCTGAGGGAAGGAAGCCAAATTGCCTCGCTCGCCTCATTTTGCCCAAAATTGGACATGGCCAGGCCCAGCAACACGGGATTCGTGCCAATCTCCAGGAAAACTCTGCAACCCGCCGACCACAGCCTCGGGAAATTATCCGAAAAGTTCACACACGAAGCTAAAACATTTTCCCCATCCGCTACACAGGAAACAAACTCACAATTTTCATTTTTCCCGTTAATTCCCGTCGTCGTTTTCTTAATATTATTATTATTATTATTCTCTCTGTGGAATATTTCTGCAGCCATTTTGGAATGTATTGCCTTATAATCGGAAACCCATCGGGTGTCACAGCCCCGTTGATAATTTTCGCAGAAATCCGCAAATGCGTTCACTGTGTCCACGTCACCGACGACCACCACCTCTTCTGGGGCGTTCACCGCCGCAACATCAAGGCGAAACGTGTTCCGATTGTTGCTAAGGAATTTCTGCATTAAATCTTCAACAATTATTTTAGGGGCACTCACCGCCAGGAAAGTTGCCTCCGGTAATTTCTCCATGGCCTTGGCATATTCCAAAACGAGTCTCATGGTTTCCCCAAGGGGTGAGCGACCAGACACGACCGAAGCGGATAGTTCTCCAATTCCATAGCCAAGGACCGCCTGGGGGCGAATCCCGAACGAAATCCATAAATTACTAAGCGCATATTGTACAGAAAATATTACAGGAAGTTCCGTAGGCTCCTCCCCCTCTTCTTTTCCAAAAAGTCTTTCTGAAATGGACATTCCTGCGTGGAAACTACATTCGTCAATGCTCTCCTTGAAAATTGCATTGGATTCGTACAGTGCTCGGCAAGTCCCCGCGTAATTTGAACTGTGGTCGCCGAATAGGAAGGCAATTTTGGGGTCCCGTTCATTTTTGTTTTGATTTTTGCACACAGTCTTTATGAATTTTTTCTCCTCCAGCTTTGAAGATATATCTTTGGTAGATTTTCCGATGACGGCCATTCGATGGGGCAAATGGGCTCTGCCTGTGTTCGCTGTGTACGCAATATTTCCAATACCCTGCACGGTTTCTTCTTTTAAATATGCCGCGTAATCCGTGATCAGCTGATTGAGGGCCCCGTCACATTTGGCAGACAACGTTAAAATATGTACGGGTCTTTCCATGGGGCAATTTTCACTTTTTTCTTCAATATTACGGGGAGGCTCCTGTAGAATGAGGTGGGCGTTGTGCCCACCCAGTCCAAACGTACTAATTCCCGCGATTCTCCCGGGTTCGCTCCACTTCTGACTCATGGTGGGAATTATGGCCGGAATCGATTTCAAATCTATACATTGATGAGGCGTCGTGAAATTAATGTGCGGTGGGATAATTCCATGCTTCAATGCCAATAGAACTTTTATAATGCTGGCAATGCCCGCGGCAGCTTCACAGTGGCCAATATTGGGTTTGGCCGAGGAAATGACCAATGGACAGTCACTTTGTCTCTTTTTCGTCGAATAAATGGACCCAATGGCGGAAATTTCAACCGTATCACCTACTTCTGTGCCTGTCCCGTGTGCTTCCACGTATGAAATGGCCTCAGGGCCCAAGCCAGACTCCATTAAGGCCCTTTCGATTGTTTTGGCCTGCGCTACTCTACTGGGTGTACCAAATGTGGCGAAAGTTGCATCAGAATTCACTGAAACTCCTCTTATCACCCCCAAAATGTGATTGCCGTCCTTAAGAGCGTCCGAGAGTCTCTTCAGGAGGATTACTCCGCATCCCTCTGCGCGGCCGAAACCGTTTGCTTTCGCGTCGAAGGATTTGCAGCGCCCGTCGGGGGCCAGCACTAACGAATTCAATTTCCCAATTGCAGGGTGTAGAATTAGGTTGACGCCTCCCGCCACCGCAAGGGAGCATTCACCTTGTCTGAGACTGGTGACCGCTTGGTGGACGCTGTAGAGGGAGGAGCTACAGCCAGCATCCACTGAACCGTGTGGCCCACGCAGGCCTAGGAAGTGGGAAATTCTCGCAGCGGTGACTCCGAGCGCGAAACTTAAATAGGCTACATGGTACTCACATGACTTGAAAGCTGCGGTGGATTTGTGCAAAATGTCTCGATAGTCATTGGACCAGATGCCAATGAAGACGCCAGTAGAGTCGCCGCCCTTTAAAGTGTCGGGGTTGATTGCCGCCCTTTCCAGACACTCCCACGTCACTTCCAACAACAATCTTTGCTGCGGGTCGAGGAATGGCGCCTTGTCTGCTGTAATGTTAAAGAAGGCGGCGTCGAAAGAGTCCACTGCACATTTGAGAAAACCGCCTCGTTTTATATGCTTTGCACTGATTTCGGCAGCAAACGGTCGCTCTGGAGGAACTTCACTGGTAGCGTCCACACCCCCCACCAAGATTTCCCAGAATTCTTCCGGATTGTTGGCACCCGGAAATCGGCAACTGGAGCTAATTATTGCGATGCTTTCTCCCATCATTAAAGTGTCTGTGGAAAAAATTAAAATTGTTATAACTCACCCACATGTAGTGAATACCCTCACATTTAAAAAATCCCTTTTTCAAAAGAATATTTTATTTCCAATTTAAGAAATTTAATTACTTTTCACTGACCAAGTTAACTCTATTTCGCTTGGCTTTATTTAAAAAATTGTTTGTGCGATTTTTTATCATTTAAATGTCAAAATTTTCAAAATACTGAATACAATCACTTTTGAAAATATCGATCTAGCCAAATCATTGTTCGCTGACATTGCGATTTCAGCGATAAGAGCATCCCTAAAAATACTTAACAACCACTTATACCCACAAAAACAAATAAACTAATATTTAACAATATAATTACTAAACAATTAACCTACCAATATCTTCACCTGAAAGTGTTTACATCCAATAATTAAATACTGTTTCTTTTGGCAATTAAAATGTAACACTTGTCATCTAATAAATGATTTTCCACATTCTCAATTTAATTTCTTAAACGCAATTTTTTTTAATTATTTTAAAATTTAAAATCGCTCAGGTTCTACTACAATAAATTTTTCTCTGGTTTTTTCCATCAAATTTTCTATACTCAGCCAATACACTCACTTATACCAAAACCATCAAATTTTTCTCAATAGGATTTCTTCCACAAGAAAATATGTTTTAAATTATTTTTTAAAGTGCAAATTACCTTTTCCGGTTCTATTTACATTGAATTCAGCTTCTGATTTTCAGATTATGAAATTTTCGAAAAAAGTTTTAACGAGTAATACCCACCAGCAGTAAAGACTATTGTTTCCTGTTGAATTGTGGATGTGAGATTTATGTTGAATGCAGGCGACAAGAAAAGGCTTATACAAGTGCACAGTCCAAAAGTTGTTGTGAATTATAACGATGATGATGATGATAATGTTCTGGGATGCTGTTCACTTGATCTTTTCTGTCTCGCATCTCAAAAACATGGGCTTCCTTGCTGCTGCCTACTACGAGTTCATCTCTTTCTCTCTCTCACACACAGACACACACGCATGCAACAACATCTCAGTTAATGCTTCCTCCAATTTCACAGCAGAAGCAGAAAAGAACAGAATTTGATGGGCAGAATAAATTTGTTTTATTAGCATAGCTTTGTATAGGGCAACATACGTAACGAAATAACGTGCAAAAACCTGTACATTTCATCAGGGTTTCGCACAAGTGTCCGAAATGACAATACATGGTCAAAATTAAATATCAACTACCTATACAAATGCATATATGTATGTATACTTGTACTGGGACCATTTTTAGAATTTTTACGAGAAACATAAAAATCTAACATTTTTGTCTTTTATGTCAATTTGGAGGATCGTTGATCTAGTTGATCTAGACATCTATTGCATTCCGGTTTTGTCAATGTCTCTTTTCCCTCTCACAATGGGATTTATTGGATGAAATAGCTTTCCAGCCGAATTTAAGCGTCTTTACGCTCCAAACTATTTAACCACGTTAATACCACGTGGATTCCTGGATTCGCTGTGATCAAATGTTTAATCGCCCCATTCAACCAATTAATCCCGTTGACATTAAGTGAGCTGAAACCTTGGATTAATGACTTAAATAAACTCACAACGTGTCAATCGAGTCAGATGCTGCTATGTAATTTTTACTCAAGTTTTTTGTAATATTTAGCTAATAACGTTGAATGAGTGCAGCCACTGAATGTGGATACACTTGTGTAAAATAAATAGTGGTTACCCTTGTGAATTTAATTGTAGTGGCCGTGTGTGTTTTCTGTGATGCAAATTTCCCAAAACTTGAAACATACATGTATGTAGGTACATATATTATTATTCCCTCATATTAATGATTTTCGTATGCTTATACAGAGAGAGCACGCAACCAACAGAGTATTTTAAGTTTACTGCCGTATGGGGTTAAGTAGGATTTTCATTAAGGAATGTACATTTATTATGAGCAGTAAATTTTCAAATTTTCATTATTTATTAGTGCGAAACTCGAGTGAATGATGGGTCAGAACCCAAAAAGAGGATTTAGCAAGGTCACAGCCAGATTTCACAGTGAACAATGCATAAATTCCGGTGGCTGGGCGAAACGGACAAAAGTATTTGGAAATTGGACAATTTGTTACTAATTTTATGTGCTTTGGTATCGAATAAGTTAAAAATAGTTACAAACGGAATTTTAATTCCTTTTAATAATTTGTGTCCTTGTGGTCGAAATGGAAAAAGTGTTAACGGAATCGATTACAGACGCATTATACTCAATAGACGTTCATAATTATATTTTGTTCGCTATCAGCGTAAACATTGGAAAAAATGCTATGATGATGTGATTTGCAATTCTGGTTCTATTGAATATTTTATAGTCATTTCGTCCAATCCATCCACTTCCACTCTACTCATTGGGTAATGGTTGGACGAAATAGCAACATAAGAACTGCATTTCTTAAAGAGTACTATAGGGATAACAATTTCTGAGTAGAAATTCTCCTGTCCTTTAGAAAAGGTGTACCTAATAAGATTATAACTGATTCAGGTCAAGTGTGTCTTCTATTGATTGGACTGACCTTTACTAATAGACATTAATGTTTGGGCATTAGACTTCGACGTTCAAGCAAGTACTTAAAAGTAAATTAGCAAAAACTGTTGAACGGTCCTTGTAAACAACTCGTAGTCATAAAGTTCGCATTCTAATAAAAAAAACTTTACTTTTCATGCATTAGCAAATTTTCATTGCTCTGTGAAATTGCATTTCCTCACAGAAAGCAACTGTTAAATTTCTGCTACGGCTCCTCCGCACTGTAAAAACTTTTATTACCCCAACGCTTACTTGAGAGGACGAAAAGTGTGACTTTGCAACAAAAAATGTGGGAAAGAACAGAATACATTTATTAGTGCACTTAACGCAGTGCGTCATTTAATTTCTCAGAAAATCCTTTGTCAATAAAGAAATTTTTTCACGATGTGCGTATTTTCCATTGTTCCTATGGACTTAAAAATGTACAGAGAGACAAATAAGTTCACTGTATCCTAAACAATGTCAAAATGAACCGCAATCACCAAATTTTATTTTATAACAACCAAACCAAATTTTCTAATAATGTGAATAATGTGAATTAATATTTTTTTAATTTTCCGGCATTTCGTTGAATTTACTAAATGATTTTAAAAATCCATTCGATGATGCACTTATACAAACATTTAAATATTACCGCATAAAGCTTAACAAAAGATAAATTTCTTAGCTGTTAAATTTCTAAATTCCCTGTCATTTTGTTCTGTTAATTAAATTTCATGTTCAAAATTAACAAGCAATTTCCAATTTAATGGCAGAGTTGTAAAAACATTTAAATATTACTATACGGATTTATTTTTCAATTATATTTCAGCCCGCCCGTGGAATGAAATTTTTCCTGCCTCGTTGTGCGTGATTTAAAAAAATTGATTTGGCGCTTGTTTAAACAATGAAATCGTCGTTGGCATTTCCGCCCATGATTCGATCATGTTGGTGAGATTGATTTTCCTCGTCGTCGAGCGACAAATGTGCAAACATCGGCTCAGTGTACAATCCCATGGCGGTCAAATGTGGTTGACCGTGCAGACAGGCCCGCACCAGGTCCAACTCGAACTTGCGCCGCTCACTCCCCTCGCGGCGGCTGCAACTTTGGCAAGGAACTTGGCCGCCGTGACTTCTGTCGTCTAAGTGTGTGCACACTCGCGTTGAGGTGACGATTCTTTTGACTGCCTGCACGATGGTCGGGTCTTCGTTGCTCACCTGCTCGCTCAGCCACAGCTCTGCACCTTCCACTCCACCCCCCAACTCACCCTCCCCCTGTACAACAAGGTCAGCCAAACCAATTCGCATCGCCTCCCCTGAGCGGATCGCACGCTGTTTCAGCAAAAGTTGGAGGCTTTGTCGGTAACCCACCAGTGTTTGCAGGCACGAGGCCCCGCCCGACAAGGGGGGCAGGCCAAACCGCGTCTGATCGAAATGAATCTCCGAGTTGGCAGTCATTATCCGAAAATCCGTCATTAGCAATAACTCCGTTCCCAGTCCTGACGACTGCAAATTAGACAGGTAGTTAAAACGGTTTTACGAAACGTACAAGAATCAGGCTTTTTGACACGGCGTTTAAAAAAATTATTTAGTGTGCTTTTTTGAATATACAGCGGTTTTTTAAAATTATTTAGAGCGTATTTAAAAAAATATTTGTACAATTCAAAATATTTTTTAAAATTTAATATATTGCTCCCCAATTTTCGACATTTTTATGGACAAAATATTAAATTATTCCCAAAATAAAGAATAATTACTTCAAATTTTTTTAGCTTGCCTTTCCGTCTAGAAATGCGGCGGACACGAGCGGCAGTTTTCGAATTAGTGTTCCAATTTCCAGCAAATTATCCATAAGCTGGGCATATTCCTTCAGATTTATATAGTTCAATTTTTGAGCTCCGCGCCCATTTTTGAACAACGTTCCGTTCGAGTACAGAATCAAACCTTTGCCCTCTTTCCATTTGCTGAGGGAACGTAGAGCTCTGCAAAGATCACCTGAACCCCACAAAAACCCACAAATCCTCTTCATTAAAAGGCAATAAAAAATAATTATGTACACTTTACCGATAACCACAATAATTAAAGTAAATGACAGGGCAATTTACCATTGAAAATGTTGCGGCAACCAAAGGAAATGAATGCAATGCCTGAATCCTGCATTCTACTCAAAGTCAAGGGTCGCTCAGCTGAACGTAATTCCATCCATTCATGCAAAAATCGTTTTCGTATTCCAAAGCCGGAATCTTTCGCCAAAAGTTTCACCACAACTCTTTTGTACATAATATGCTGCAAAATAATGCGAAAAATTCGCAAAAT
>JABASC010002880.1:0-15889 GCA_019776185.1 Plutomurus gul
ATTACATGGCCAAATTACATGAAAGTAATTTGTAATTTCAAGGAAACGAGCACATTTGTAATTAAATTACAATTGCAATTCCAAATTTTTAATGTACATACAATTAGTAATTTAGAGTCATGTAATTTAGCCATTTATGAGTAAAGGGGTACATACTCTTGCGGAAGCGAATGCCAATATATCAACGTCAGTTTTAAGTGGGTTTTGTGATACTAATGTAAATAATAGAGGGTAGACGAATAGTTGTGTGGTATTCACAATACTATTAGGAACTGTGTGTGAGTTTAGAGACTTAGAGTGAACATTTCGAGTGACTAACTTGGACCAGGCCACGATACCTGAATTAAGCTGGATGGTCTGAACGTAGTTTGGGACGGGCCAGCTTGCTTGGATCAATTTTGGGCGGACTTACTTTTGGGTTTATACTAAACAGTTTAAAATTTAATATAAAAGAAAAACGAAGCAAGATGGTAAGCAGAGACGGAAAGACGAAATGTGGAAACAAGAGTAACTACCTCATGCAAAATTATAAGTAGTGCAAACATTTTTTATTTGTGTCTGAAGTCTGAATTCTGAATGTAGTAACAATGATATACGAGACTTATTCTTACATAAAATCAATTTTCGAAGTTTCAATCAAAACGAGATCACCATTCACCATACATTCTAATAGAAGCTGGTGATTGTTAATATTTTTTATTGTTGCTATACTAGTGAATTACAATTATTAACTAAGAGCTAAGTTTCGAGGCATTCAAAGATTGACGTTAACTGTTTAACTTGTCGTTTAAATGTATATATAATATTTATACTATATATGAACTTAAAGGAGTTGACAACCCCATGTTATAATACTTCATAGTGATGAACAGGTAATTGAGTATTCGAGTTCTTGTGAATCCACTTTAGTTAGTAGCTTGTCTACATGTTAGTATGCCTTGAGTTTCGTCCATTCGTTAGAGAAGGTGGTTGCTGTGATAGAGAATGGGGAGTGACTCGCCTTGACTTTATTAAATGAATTGAGTAAATGAGATTGGCAGGAACTTACTTTTGAATGCGTGATTTGCTGTATTCCGACGGGATCTAAGTTACATATTATAATGGCAATTCTTCGTGACTTGTCAGAGTGGTGAATCTACTTAATAAAATATTGCATTTAGAGATAAATTAAATTAAATAGAAACATCAACTTTGACACTAGAATATTTGTTCCGTTAAACAACTATCTGTGTGTTTTGTTTGTTCTGTAGGCAAAGCTTTGGAAATATGCATACATTTCTAAAAGCGTGTTGTCAGTTATACAACTTAAAACATGCTCGAAAATTAAATTCTCAAGCTGTTGCGCCATCCATGATGATTGATAATGCATCTACTTTTCCAATTCATTTACATCTATGAGATTTGAACTGGACATAAATGAAATTACAAATGACATAATAGATTGCAAAGTAGTAGACCACAGACAATTTCTTGAGACATTTAGTTTTATAATGTCAAAATTGACGCAATCGAAGCAATTTCAGTGCATCTGAACTTGGTCATTTGCAAGTTGCTGGTGGCACCATAAACGTTGTCATTAGAGAGTGGGAATTCTTTAATTCGTTTTCGTGTCTCGCATTCACCTACGATTGCATAGCGTTCCATAATTTTAGCTCTTGCAAGTCTTGCATTTCTTTTTTCATTAATTAAACAGCTGGTAAGCTGGCACACAATATTTACATATAAGCACGTCAACGTTCGATTTTGTACATCTCTCAGCAGAACTTGATTTCGTATTTAATTGTAAATATATGTACTATTTTAATTAAAAGAGAAGGCACAAACTTCAAAACAACTGCAATAAGTTGTGCCGTGCATGGCACTTTACTAATTTATTAGTGGAAGTATGTCTGGCTGGGCAATGCTGCAGATTGGAGTTGGCGAATCCTTCTCCAGCTCAGAGGTCAGCTGTGCTTTAGGTCATATTTTTTGTCTAGCTTTGTACATTGGGGAATTGCTGTTACAACAGTATTATAATGTAATAATAATGGTATACGTTGAGAAGGATGGTGAGAACGAATGCTCACGTCATATTGCATTATGTGTTCAAGTTGTAATTTAGTTTAAGTAGTTATGTTTTGTCCACGTTAGCCATTTTCTTTCTTCCTTATTGATTACCAAAAAGCGAAGATGAAATAAGAAAAGAATACAGTGAGATTTGTAGGGCACAGGAGGCATCATTGAAAATATAATGTATTAAACGTCTACTTGTGTGTGTCTTATTATAGTTGCTGAACTGGAAAAAACAAATTGATGAAAATTGAACATGTCAAAAGAGAAATCAATATGTGATGTATAATGCCTGTTAGGTTGTGTCCGTGGAATCGAATTGAAATCAAGTTCTAAGCTAGAAAACGGATTCGCAGAATTTGGAATTGAAGTAAAATGTTGCGTGTCTCTGTGAAATGGTTCTTTGGTCATTGCAGACAACCTTTCATCGTAGTAGTAAGTAAGCTGAACCGTATAAACCGAGTGCAAGCTTACGTGACAGCAAAATTAAGTTTTGGATTACTGGTCGAACCGCAGATTATAGGGTCATAAAATGTGAAAGGAGGAATATAAGTGGTTATGAGGGAAAGAAAGCAACAAAATACCTTGATACTAGATATAAGTTTGGTGTGATTTAGATTTCCCTGTGGTGGAGAAAGCAAAGAAACCTGTATGTGGCTTAGGTGCGTGGACAAGGGAAACAAGGGAGAGCCTTTAAAGGTTTATTTATTTTGTTTTGGGAAACAGGACAGCACAGAAGAGTAAAGTCTGTTCAAGTTCTCACAAGTATTGAGTCGACAATCGACATGCGTTGAATCTTTATATATTTACCTAAGTACTTATGCTATGTGTTGTGCACAAATGATGTAAGATGTCCAGAGTCCGGGTGGACTATCTTGCTAATACAACATACATACATAATAGTAGCACAGTTCACAAACACAGATTTGTGCAACTCTTTACTTAAACCGCCTAGTTTCATTCAGTGTTATTCAGATTTAAATGTAAATATACATATGGGTTTAGCCAATCGATGAAATTATTATAGATACGATGAACGGTGAACAAGATTCACGACACGACTGTCTTCCACAATCACTTAATCTTATCGGAGTAATCCATTTCTTATGCTGTTGTCGACGTCAGTTTATAATGGTACAGTTTTTCATAGCCACAATTTTCAAGATATTTTCAAGATACTAAAAATGTCTTTAGAAAGTGTTGGCAAATTTGTATGCACTTTGTACACATTATGTATTATAAATATGTGATTCACTTTTCGTGTGCTTGTATTGTGAAAATCATTTGTTAAAGCATTTAGATAATAGGAGCACGTTCGTCTCTATACTGTATTTCTAGTGACATGACATGAGCATGTAACGTGACCACTGTCTGTACTTATCTCAGCCTTTTCCAATATATGTATCATAGATCTGTATTGGACAGCATCGCTACTTCTGTCAGTTTTGCAAGTTATCTCTTTTTTCGTCAATACTGATTTAAGAAGTTGTGGTTACACCACTTTCACCTAATAAACTGAAGGCACTGCTTAAACAAGCTTGTGTGGTGGCAGACATTATAAAATAGATCCAATCGACTACCCAACCTACTAGACCTAACTTGCTTTCTTCATATTCATAACTCTTTCCTTTCGATTGGCTGACGAGCATTACAATAACGTACATTTTACAGTACTAATGAAAAATTACAGTAGATAAATATTTAGCGAAAAGTAGGAAGTGAGGGATTTGTGATTCGAGACTTTCTCCATAAATAGATCATTTTGTAGGTTACACCCGCAATTATGCTGCAGTCAGGAATAATAACAAGTTGACAATCACTTGTGTTGAGAAATGGTAAAGTTATGCTTTGACGGAAGACAAGGTCAAGCGTGGGAAAAATAGTTATCCAACTAACGCGGAGAAAATAATGTAATAGTGTAAGAAATGGGTAGATATTATTACATGATAGAAGGCATGGTTTTGATATTTCGAGTACTTTTTACCAACATGAGTGTATGGCGTATGGTGTGTCCTACATGGGAGAGCTTAAATATTACAGTTCAACACAGACTTTCAATAAATTCTACCCATAATACAGCATCTAAGCCATCCACACTCCACACTGACTGACATCTTAAAACAACTTTCGTGTGCACATGCACTTTCACAGATTAGAGATGGGAGTTGCTAGATTAAAGGCAGTAAATTGATCATGTATATTTTGGGTGGTGTAGCAGATACTTTTATTATTCATTGCTGTGGAAGAAAGTGCCAATAGAAACTATATGTGACGCAGCTACCTAAGGGCTTTATCTAGCTATATTATTGCAAACTCATAAACAATTTACTATGCTACCAAGACTTTTTACGCAATTACTTCAAAATTACTCGAGTGGTGCATACAGCCTTGTACACAGAGTAAAGATTTGCAATATTGCAATGTTGAAAGATTGCTCTACTGTATCCATTCGCTAAATTACTGTGTAATTATGTAGGCGCATCTAAAACTATTGTACCTTTTTTATATAAACTGCATTTGCCAATCATTTATTATGCAAATCGTTGTGCGTTGTATGTAACGTGCAGAGCTCGCATTACTTACAATAGTAGCAATGCACATGCAGCGCAGTCTTATAAAAGTAAACCGAAGTGCTCTAACGTTGTGTCAGTTATGGTCCGCATTGGGAAGTTAGGTGGCGTAGATGATATTTTCGGAGAGAACAGCAAGGGTAGACTGTGAAGCCCGGCGTGTGGCGTGCATCAGCCTTCTTTTCGGTTTTACACGGACGACGGAGCCAATACTTCACCGAAAGAGGATCCCCGTGTCGCTGAAGGGAACTGAAAACTTGCTGGCTTTTGCTATCGATGTATAAAATATTGCGAATGAATTAATTTCACATGAATATGGCTGGCTGATGATGGAATGCCATCATCACCTCCGTGCACGACAGAGAGTGGAGATATGAGTTGCTTGTTGCACAGTATGCAGCCGGGCAGTAGCAATTAATTTAGTTGTCTTTGCATTTATTATGAAAGAGTAGTTCGCAACAATGCAAATAAATAAATACAAAATACACTGTAAATAAATCATGTACGTACGTGATTTAATAGAGTAATTTTCGTACCACACCAAAATTTATGCGCTAAAATTACTCTCAAAACGAGTTTCTACATAAATCTTAGCATACATTAGAGACCAAAAGGAAAATTTCATCCTGCATGCCTTTTTTATTTATAATTTGTCATTTGTTGGCACTTAAAATTGCATCTCGAACTTAAGTAAGAAGCTCATATGCTTATAGACTTACACGTGTAACATAACATTTACACATCCACAAATTCGAATTAAAATTCCTAATTTGAAGAAAAGAACGACGCGAAATTCTAACTGGTAGGGCATGCGCTGACAGATTCGAAATGGTGCTTTTGATTTGACGCAAAAAAGTTTCAAATTGGCTCATACTCATGTGCTGTCTGTCTGGAGTTGTCCATATTTCAATTGCAATTTTTTTTAACTGGTGCTAGTTGTTTTGTTTCAGATTTAAGCCAGTTACTCCTTTTGCTATTTATCAATCACCCACTATCCTTGAATTTTAATTATTTATCCTTTGGAGAGTTACTACTTGGCACGACAGGTATTCGCTTACAAATACTAATCTTAATAATAACAGAATATTTACGATTGCAAACGAGTATTTGGTTATTGCTTAAAATTTAGTATTATATAGGCAGTAGTTTATTTAAAAGCTTTAGTATGGATGAGACCAATAAATATCTGGAAGATTTGGACTACTTACTTTGTCCCTCTCCGGACTCCATTACTGACGATGATAAAGAACTTGTACGAGTCTTCGCCGTGCCCGATGATATCTGGGAAGTATTTCTTGAATATGTATTTCAAAATATGGCCAATTTTCACGGACCAGGTTCTTCTTTTGGATTTTGGTTAAAAATGCTCGAAAAAGAGAGTGACGATCAGCTATGGAGTGAATATCAAAAAGAGATATGGGTATGTTTATTTATTTACCTTTCCTATCCTTGATCTTTACAAATAATTCCGCTTATTTACTTATAAATCGTGCCAATTTTGAAAAATAGAGTTCGCTTAAATATAATCACTTTGCAACGGTAACGTTTGTATTACAATAATCCATCTTTGTTCATGTTGGATTCTAAAGCAATCATTAATCGTGGCGGTTGTGTACAATAGTGCAACACCAAAATCTGGGTTAATGAGATATTGCTGGAGCGTGTACGCTTATTTGTTCTGGCTTTTGAAACTGATTTGATGTTTAATGAGTTTTGCTGTTACACATATTGCTTTATAATTATTTTATCGTTGAAGATTGAAAACATTGATTAATATTAGCAAAATTAGTAATTTTAATGAGCGCACAAGCAAGAAATATAAATACCCATCATCTGCTAATGTCTATGCGATCACGAGTGACAGTTTTTCCCGTTCCCCTACTCGTAAAGTTTTGTATTATGATAGGGGGTGTTTCCCTGCAAGTGATTTTCATCTGAAATCTGAATAGAATTATTTTGAGTTCGAATTATATTTATTTAGCATGAGTAGAGCTATTTGTTGAATCTTAATATTCTTCAAGTGTCACCAAATTTAAAAGACTTCAAATATTTGATACGGTGTTGGATTTAATTAGCGTCATGTAGTACATGACATGTACTCAGAATGATTGAATTTTTCATTTTGGAAGAATAATTTGATTTTACTGGAGAGTCTCGGATCATCTAACACAAAAAAATAATCCGATAACGTGTAATAAAGTTAAACGTGTTGTTTGAAACCCCCACATATGTATACGCTTCGCTTATAAACCATTATCTTTTTTATTTGATTATTTCATGTATACTAAAATTGATCAATATTAGTGAAGAAACTGTGACACAGTGCAGTCATCCCAACAATAAATTGTAAATTTCACGAATCTTAAATGTTTGAAAAATGCATTACTAAGGTGTGCTTATATTGATCACTTGATATAAAATCGTAGGACTGACTAAAAGATAGGAATTGTTGTAGTCATACCCTTGAATTGAAAAGTTTTCTGTGGTGTCATCTGGGTGTGTGCATTGCACAATATGATTGTTGTTTGTGTTATGTTGATGAAGTAATGTGCTGGCTGAATTTCGGCACACTGGGAGAAGAAATACTGCAATTTGTCGACGTACATTATAGAAAGGTAATCGTACATAACGTAGGAAAGTAGGCATAATATAATGGAATTTCCTTTGATGACCGGGGAAAACCCACCGCAGTCAGTTGCTCCCTTCTGGACAAACTATTCGCAATTATTTGTAGAGGATGTTGTTTTCAGATGAGCTCACGGTTGGAGTCCAAGTAGTTGTTGTAGTGCATTATATATAGTAAAGCATATATAAGGAATGGAAGTACCTGATGGTAGTGCAGGAAAAAATATCACGATAGACAAAGATAGCATTGAATAGGACGTCTATAGACCCCAGGGAGTTGGTTCGGAGGCACATTATGTGCACATTAGATTGGTCGGTTGCTCCCTCAACATCAGTTTTGCGATGCTGGGTGAGAAATATAGCGTAGAACTCGGTAACTGATGTGAGGTGAGCTCCGCTCTCCAGTCCATGTTGTCTAAACATAAATTTTCCAAAGTAGACAGTAAGGGATGGAAATGGTTATAGCTGAGTCGTTGCTCGAGATCCGAGGAAATGTTCGGAAATGAAAAAAGAAAGACGCTGTGAAACAAAGTGTGTTCGAGTAGAACACAAATTCAGAGACAGGTGGAGGGAGAGAGAAAGAGAGATACTCATTGTAAAGTAAGTGAGTGAAAAGAAAGTTGTTGGCTTGGTGGAATATAGAATATGTTTGGAGGTCGATGCGTGATCTCGACTGTTGGCTCTGTGCTCTCTGTGTCCGTTTTAAAAAAGAAGAGACATGACAGCTGACGTAAGTGCGATTAGAGATACATTGTGTACACGAGTGAGAGCGAAGCTATTATCTAGAAAACTTCGGCACTCCAATAAATCTGACTTAAGAAATATGGGAGTTGAATTGAAGTTATAGCTCAAGTCCTTTCGGACCAGTCGCTATGAGATCTCTTAAGGCAAATAAAGGTGAATCGCAGCAGTTGCACACTGTGTCTCATAGTCGAACGCTACGAGATTTAAAAGGTGGTAGTTGAGTAAGTTGAGGCGGTTGTTTTAATGGAAAGTAATTTAATACATTTGACTGCATGATCTATGACTGTGACTTCTGGGCTCTTTGATCATGCATTTCCTTGTTCTTGGCGACTCTTGATAGAAATACGACCATGTTCAAAATGTTCATCTTTCTGCTCATTAGCGGCCGTTTTCTGCCCTACATAGGCAGAAACATTTGCGGAGGTGAGCTATGGTGTGCTTAATCTACGCTAGCCGTCGTCTCGCTTCAGTTAGTTTTCCCGAGTCATCTGATTGTAGTTTGAATGTTTGCAGTAAATATGCAGTGGTTCAGTAGTTTCTCCTTTATTTGCCTCTTTTGCGCTTGCTACTACTGCGAAGGTATGTAGTATTAAGCTGGTTGATCGAATCTTCCCTTGTATAGTGTATGCATGCAGATAGTCAAAGAGGTCGTAGTTCTGCCATGATGTTATTAGTTATTTCTGCGTAAGAGAGTGTGGAAGCTCGCGGTGATGGTGCCGCTATGTCTGGACAAATTTTTTTTAGAGCTTGTCAGATCCGAGTTGAATGAAATGGAATGAGCAGGCGAAAGCGTTCACTCTAGACCAGCGTATTGCCATACTCATTGTAGGGAGCGAAATTACTCTTTGTGTACACATTTCTGGTTGTATTACAGATATATTGTGGTAGTCTTGTTTTACTGTAGTCCGACGGGACTGCAGTGCATGCACAATGTCGAAATCTTTCCTTGTTGTGATAGCTGTGCGACTACATTGAGGTTTTCGTTTCGGCACGGTCGCTGGAAAAAGTGGCGCGTGCAGGAGGAAACGGAAAGAACAGTTGAATGTTACGGTTGACGGTATTATAGTTGCAAAGTCGGGTAAAGGAAAACCAAGACAAGAGAATGTACAACCACTATAAGGCAATATAATAGCAGACAAAACGACTTCCTAGTCCATATACCGGGACCCGGTTCTAAAGTTCGGATCTGTTTCCTCTGGTCTCGTTTCAGAGCTTTGCCGTTTATTAATACGTCTGACTACCGTTGTCAAACCAAGCTTCCTATTGTAGGATTTTGGGTACACTGTTAGTATTAGGATTGTAAGATAACTTGTCAGATTATAAATTTTAGTAATATCCGTCAGTGTTAGCAATAATATTCATTACTAAATAATCAGTGGAAAGTTTTGGTACATTTTGGATATTTTACAGTCCGAAATTATTTAAAGATTTTGTCCCGTGCAATTATGCGGTCACCACAAAAGGAGATATAGCTAGCCTGTAATACATTATTTAAATAGATAAGTTTAGTAATGTTCCACCAGGATAGTAGAATTAGATTAGTTCATTTGATCGTGGAGATTTGTAGACTGTCCTCTGAATGCGGTGAGATTAATACAACGTAGAAACAGGGAGTGAAAGCTGAATCTTGGAAAGTCTTCTTTAAAAGCGAAAGAAGCATTTGTAGTTATTCATTTTGCTTAGTGGAGGTCACGTCCATATCCTATAGTAAATTTATATTTTATGTGCTTATATTTTATTTTTGAATGGTTGTTGTTAAATTTACAATGTATAAGTGCATATCATGCGTATGTACAACTCTGATACAATCGTATTTGTAGTACGACAAGTGTCAACTTTCCCGAGAGCAAAAGTTGGTATAATGAATAACTCATGGACAGAATGGCGAGATATCGTAGGTACATCCGCTAGGATTGAAAATAAAAGCGTAAGATACTGATGAGTGGGATAGATCGCACTGTGATTTCATGATGCAGTTTTACCGATAATGTATAGATGGTACACTTGGAGACTCGGAGAACAGTAGAACACATGAGAGGTACAGTAGTCTTGTACTAGAAGTATACTCATCACTTAATGCTCTTTTGGATAGTAGTGGAAAGCTGAATAGATTAGATGTAAAGCAAAGTGTGTTTTTGCTTATTTTCTGTTTTCTCGACTTCTCAGGACTAGAGTTAAAGAAGGAATAGTTTTCGCTGTTAGAAAAAGTGAACGAACGCCTTCTGTCTAGAAAAAGACTATTTCTCCTCTCATTCCTCGTTTATTTTACCATGTTCCTACTGTTACTACTGACTAACTATAGGGTTGTAGGTGCAGGGTATGATGTTGAAGGGAGGGAACTGTTTTGCAGCTTCATCACGGTTCATTTCTGGGCACTTACCCAAAAAAGTTTCATCGACTCTTGGACTGGGAGTTTAGCGTGAGTCTGGCCCTACACGCTCAGGAGCCTTTTATGATTTTATGAGGGTTAGGAGGAAGGATCAAGGTCTGGATAGTAGATAAGGACATCGCAGAGAGCCGAGTTGATTTTGAGTGCAAAAAACCGAGCTACTAGAAGTGGTCTCTAGAAGTCTTCTCTTTTTGGCTTCTTAACTTTTCTCAAGTTGTACTGTTCTTTCTTCTGCGTTCGAGAATAATAATATGACAGAATCTTTCGTTCGGTTGAGCTAGAAAAGGACATTTCTCGGTTTAGGATCAGATAGCTATTACGGAGACACTTAGATGGATGTAGTGGCAATCTCATGGAGGATTCTGCACGCTGTGTGCTTTACTGCTGGAACTAGAAAAGGTTTCGGCATTAGTATGTGTTGCTAAAAATTCCATCATGAAATGTATTATGCAGTCCCTTTCTTTTGGGGGGAATAAATATATATCAAGATTGAATGAATTATGGTGTTATGAAACGATGACTCTGCAGTCTGCACTTCTCAGGGTTCTACATATTTCGGTGTTTCCAAAACCAATGTATTTGACTAGTAGTTAGACTTTAGATGGGAGACCATGTAATAAAGTAGTCTGTTGTCCAAACTAGCGCTGCAAAGTGCATTTCAATGTTATTCAAAATATTGACATTCTCTATTGTGATTTTTGTTGTTTGATTCAAAATTGATTGTATCACAGCAAGAATCCAGTATACTCTGTAAAGAGAAAAATTCTTTGAAGGGGGAACTCTGCAAAAAATCTAGTATTTAGTGATTTAAGTAACCAAACGCCAAACGCGACGGCGGTACTTCGTTGTTTGTAGTTGTTGGGCAAAGAGAAAATGAAAAAGTTGGCACTATCCATCTCTCGTAGAGGGATTCGTTGGGAAATAATTGTGATGAATGACAAGGTTCCGGACTGAGTGCTCTTGTTTGGTTGTTTGCGCCGGATCTGAGCTGTGGGATTCACCATTTATTGTCCGTGGGATGCGAGTACGTTTATACACTCAACTGAGAGCGAATACTTTCCTTTAGGTGAAAGGAAGTTGATACTACTGCAGTACATTTAAGCGAGGGCTGTTCTACGATGGATGAAACCGGTATGTAGTATGGTGTAGAGGAAAATAATAGACTGTGCTCGGTGCTTGGGATGCCTGGATCCTGTTGGCTACTCTACCGAGAAGGTCGTAATTTCGTGCGGTGAAAGTCGATGCTGGAAAGTGCCAGGATATCGTATGGGTGAAGTGTAGACGATCAAAAAGGAAGTCTAACTTCCAACTGAAATGAATATGTAAATGAAAACTCGGTTAGTTGACGGTTGGTGCTCCCGGCTCATTGGTCTTTGCCAGCAGTATGGGAATCGGGGATTGCGGAAAAACAAAACCGTCAGTCATACCCAAGGCTGTCTCGGCGTGAATGGTTATTATGCTTGCAGTTATTATGTAGACAAGGTACACACGCTACAAGTACAATTGTGTGAACGCTAGGTTGACCTGGGCGGACAATTTGTTTAAACAGAAGAACCTTTATTAACTCTATTTTAAAAGGCTACATATAATAAGTAATACGTGTATTACCTTACGTACTACCTACAATGTACACAGTAATGTGGTAATTGGGGTTTGCATTGTATAGTTTTCTCTGTTGCAGTTGCTGGAATGTATAAATGCTACGGTTATGTTAATTAACACATCGCTCGGTATGGCAGGCAGAGTGCTCCCCAAATAAAAGTGTTGCCCAAAAAATGTCGAAAGACTTGAAGCGAGAATGTGTGTACCAAGGAGGGGAAGCACAAAAGTGTTCTCCAAGAAAATGTGTTGCCTTTCTATCTACCTATATTTGGCTAGCAGAGACTTTATTTGCTGTCTTCACAACTGTTTTATTTATATTTGCCTTTTTGTAGTACATATTTGGTAATAAATATTTGTATCTACATGCTATGCTACATTGTGTGTAATATTTTCGTACGTGTAAGTTGTTACAATAATTTAGCAGCAATAATAAATATCAATGTATTTATTGCTAGATTGCTATATTGATGTATATCGTATTTATATAGTATAGGTGCATTTTCGGCTGTATGGAGGATTCATAGAAAACAAAATAAGTACACAATCATTTATGCAAGTAACAAAATAAACGCAACTGCTGTATAATGCAGCATTTCACAATTTCACATAGTTACATACTCACATAGCCAATGGGTGTACAAATGCATACGTATTCTCGAAGCTTGTAGCATGCTACGAAAAAATTATTTGAATGAAATGAGATTATTTCCAGGCAGCATTCAGTTTATAATGTTTATATATCTATATTATAATACTAGAAAACAAAGACCCGTCTACGACGGGTCTGATTAACGTCGTAGAAGCCAATATAATTGCAAATTTACAATATTTAATTGCCCATTGCATTGTTGTAATTCGTACAAACGTATTAAGAAATATCGTACAAATTCGTAAACGTAAGAAGCAATCAGCCGATATTGCCGTACTATGAAGTACAAAGAATGAATGTAAGAATTTCACAATAAAGGGTAATGTATTTATTACCTCAACAATTTTTTTTGGACCCCCCTTTCATCTTCTTCATCATACCCCTTCAACATGGGCAAGTGGCCGGCACGTTACGAATTCCAGAACACCCCGTTTCAACTGACAGTCCCAGTCACTAAGGCAAAAACAGCTGCCAAACAGTTGTTTTCATCTGTTTGGAAATATTATCATTATTCAAATAATTCAAACTGTATATGCGTGAACAATTTTTCGTATCATGCTACAAGCTATCCGCGTCGAGAGTATACTCCCTTGTAGTAAATATAAATAGTGCAATTGTGAAGATGAGACAACAGTTAAGGATTTACGTGTATATATAAATAAAGAAAGGCAAGACATTTTCTTGGGGGACACTTTTGCGCTCCCCTCCTTGGTACACACATTATCACTTGCAACACTTTTACTTGGGGAGCACTCTGCCAGTTACCGTATGGTACAGCACAAAAGCTTTGAGTTTAATACAAAATGAAATTGACGCCAACAACTTGTTCAGGCATGCAGGCATGCATATCGCATTTACAATTAGTTAAAGGAAAGTTTGGCTAGTTGAGAATACCCGAAGGAATGACACAGGAATACAGAGTGAATAGATATATGGTTGAATTTCAGAGCGTATGGGATGTTGCAATCGTGATCCTATAGTGTGATAGGAAATTATTCCATTTTTAGGATTCTTAAAACTGATTATTATTAGCATTGTATATTACAACAGCCAATCGGGAATCTTGTCCTTTGAAATATATTACATCGTACCTCAAAGGTTGAAGTTTTATTACAAATGTTTGGATTTAGGATGTCATGTTTTGCTAGAATGTCTTAGTCTTGGTTTAGAATGAGCTGATATTATATATATATAAAATTTTGTGTTTGTGAAACCATTAGCATACATCATAGAGCTATAATATATTAAGGCATACATTAAATTTGTACGCTTGAGTTGTAATATCTGTATGTACACAATAATTGGTGCGCAGTTTATACGGAGCCAGTACAACGGGAAAAGGTAGAGAAAACTGTGATTATAGAATAAGACATTATTCTTATTATATTGCATGTGGAAGGTAAATCAAATATCAAGACACTAGAACTTGTAGAAGATGTGTACATCCATGCAGGATCATAAAGTAAAAACGAGAACACGATTACGAAGAGCTGGAAGAACTCACGAAGAAACTTGAATTGCTATGTTGTGAAACAGTACAAGAATATAATGAAATTTCTTGTGCTGTTAGGATTTCTAGTATATATAAATACTCAAACTATCCATTAGGGTACACCCGTAGTTATTGTATCTTTGGAAAAGTTCTATTACAACCGGGAACACATACAACACAAGTTCTACTTCCCAAGTTACTACTTCCGATAAGTAATCGATGAAAATATCGATATTCTTTTCTTTATAACTTAGCCTTCACCCAACGTTCGTCGACTCTTGGCTCTCATTTTGTTGCAGAGTTCAAACCATTTCTAGCCTCACTAACAATGTTGTAAATGTTAAGGTTTACTTTACTTTTCACATTGCTTCCAGTTTCTTGAAAATCGGATTAACTATCGACGTATGACACGACACTGTGTTTGTTAACATTCTTATTTTCGACATTGGATTGATACAGATGTTCGAAGGAACAAACACAATTTATTGACATGTGTTCTTTGAATTATCACTACTAAGCCTTATTGTTAGTAATTTAAATTCTACTCGTTTGAACACTCAATAGTATTCGTTAGGCTGGGGCTGTACATTTAAGATGGCCGTTTTATAAATGTATCTTCATAGTGCACTACACACATAAATAGGTTCACTTTGTTTGGCAGTGTAAAAATGTATTTGTATTTAGTATGTGTTTATTTGTGCACACTGTTGACATTTATCAGGATTCGGTTGTGAATGCCCATGTGAAGGCAAAATGCATTAGCATAGTACAAGAAATACGTGAGCGAGAAACCGTTTACGTATCGTATGTAGTTTGAGCTGTATACTGTTATTATTGCAAATAGAGCAATGCGTTCAGTGGGTGTGTATCAGGTTGCTTTTAGTTTCGTATATTAGCAAATTTACAATCTCAACGCTTTTTGCTGTGTGGCAGTAGCTTTTAGTAGCAATATTTTACATTTGCTCATATGGAAGGTTCGGATGCGCTGTCAATGTTTTCACTGGTAATGTGGTAATTGTCAGTAAAGAGTGTATGAACGATAGAATTTGATAACTGCACACAGTTGGTGCTAATTATGGACGTTAATGATTGTGTGAATGTAAATTTGCGTAGAGGCTTACGTTTTCAAATACACTGAAGACCACTTAAGTGGGATCCTTGTAAGGGGGATATGTGGGTATGAGGGACAAATTGGGCGATCTGGGTCTATGCGTTATAAGTTATAAGATAGGGATTGAATACCCATTGAGTAGGACACTTTTTAGGTGCATTTTGTAGTGCACAAGTGGGAATATCGCTCGATTTGAGGGTTTAGCCTATTCATAGTACCTATGTAAATGTGTATGATTGAAAAGGTGAGTACACTTCACAGTTATCAGATAAGGAAGGGTCTGCTGACGTGCACTCACTATATTTACCTGCATTTGTGCGGAAGTATAAGCCAAGGCAACATCAAAATGTCAATAAAATTGGTTGCAAAAAGGCTACTAATGATTTGTCTCTCTTCGACCACTTTGTTTAAGTGGGAGGAAAAATGACGGTCCCTTCGTATCCTGCTTAAGTGAGTTTCAGTGTATTATATTGTTTCTAGAGCTTGGATAAGCATGCACAAAAAATCGTAAAAAAAAGGTATGCAACTGCTCCTTCGTAATTAGATTAAATTTTTTCCTTATCCGATGCTTACAGTGTGTTCATTTAATTCCTGAACCACTTGATTACTGATTTTTGTAAGATAAATAATTCCGAGATAATCAGTAATTTGACCTCGT
>JABASC010002881.1:0-15886 GCA_019776185.1 Plutomurus gul
ATAAGCAAAAAAGCGCTTTTTTCAGCAAAAAAGCAATTTTTTACAAAGCATGCTTTTTTGCTTGGGAGTACCCTGATTCCTTGTATCTACGTGACATGGTCAATGCTGTAAATATACACTTTTTTGTGCAAGTTGAGCAGTTGAGCCGAGCCCTTACTCTACTCCTACTCACATAAAATTGCAACAACTAACAAGCACAACAACATGACATACGAGAATATCGTAAAATGGTTGAAATATGAAATTTCTTACCACTTACGAACAAATTCTAAACTTACACAGGTTCAGCTTTCATAACTTTTTCTTTACGTCAAACTATTGATGATTATTTCACTACCACTCTCCAAATGGTATCGACGAGGCGACGATAACCGATGACCCAAGAAATTACAACACCGTAAATTTTTGCAGCTTAGGCTTAGGCAGGCTTAGGTAATGCAACAGAATTATGTCTATACACGTAACCACAACCTAATAATAGCTCACTGTTCAATTATCTTCTATTTTATAGTAAAGACAAGACAGAACTATTGTAATTTGAATGTATACAAATTAAAACGAAGATGCCCACGTGCTTCGGTCATCCTTGTACACAAGGTAAGGTAAACAGGATTTTACGATATTTTAATTTATGGACGAGATCAAATAGAGTATCATTTATGTATTTTAGTTCGGGAAGGGGCTGTACTCGTACTGTCCTAAAAAGGCTGAAAAAGTGAAAACGTTAACATGTAGACAAAGGATTTAAAAATTTCGATTCAGGATTGTTTGTCAGAAAATCTATGTAATATTCTTGTGACAACGCTTGTTATAATGTTAGAAGAAGTTAAAAGAAACAATGTTATAAACGAATACGAACAATCGTAGACAAGCAGGCATGTCATGTAGCTGACGTGAGTGCAGTTACTCGTTGGGTTAGGGATTAAACATAAAGCACGTAACGCTTTTTTGCCGACATTTAGACCCCCACCCTCCAACTGTGACGCACAGTAACGTTTTCAAGGACCCCCACCCCCCATGAGTTGCGTAACGCAAAATTTTAAAAATACGTACAATTTGATTTTTAGTTTAATTGTGTTATTATAAATACGTCAATATTTTCAAATGGAGGTCTGAACTATTCGGTCAAAACGGCCAAAACAAATCAACGGATTGAATAGTTTCCATAATTGGGTCAGTTGAAGAAAGAATATTTTTTTCGAATTACACTTTCATGCTGCTTCTATGATTTATTGCTTGGAAAATACATAATGTAAGTCGCACATGTTTTCTCTTTAAGTTGTTCCCCCACAAAATACAATCAAACAGCAACAGGTGGCAAGTTCGGATATACCCTTAGGTAAAAGAATTTAAATGAAGTCTCATGAATAACCGTATTGGCTGTTTTCATTTCTTGATTGTGTTAAGTATGACTAAATTAAATGACGAGTCTCTCGTGAAATCGAAATGGCTAAAAAGACGCGTAAAATATATCACACTTTCTTTTTATTTAAATTAAATAAGGATTAAAATAATTATTCTGCGCCAGTAAATGCATTCTGAAGAGAATATAAATATAAAGAATATAAATCTTCTATACGCAAAACACGAATTGGAAATTTGCATTTTTCCTGTGGATGCGGTGCTAAAAATTCCGTACGATGGAGTCATTGAGAGTGTTACGTGGCGCGGTTGTGAACCCCCACCCTCCTCCGCGTACAGTGTAACGTTTTCGAAGAACCCCCCCCCCCCCCCCCTAAACGCGTTACGTGTTTTATGTGTTAACCCTTAGTAAACGAACTAGCATGTAGCATAAGTCCGCATGAGCAGTAGAAGGCAAAGAATCAATCCGAAGTGGTCAGAGACGGGATCAAGACCGTGTAATCTTTTGCGCCCTGCAAGAATCACCATGAATCACCGTGATACATGCTTTATATGCTTTAAAGATGGTTTGAAAGGTCAGTGGATACGGTAGTAGGCTGGAAATTGCCTCTTAGAAAGAATGCTCTATGTTTTAAAAAAATGGCAAGAATGACAAACATGGAAATTCCTTATTTCTGCAGGGATTGCAGGTATTATGTTTTTGCCTAATTAGTTTGCTTATAGCCTGTTAACTGATTGTGAACTAACAAGGTTACAGCATTAAGGGCATATGAGAGACCCCCCACGGAGACAATTTATATGAATTTAAATGACTTTGTTGAAACGGAAATATTGAAATATATGATGTCCTATGTTTGTTCAGGTGAACAGGGTTCAAGTTAAATAATTCATAAGACCGCTAGCCGAGAGGGTTCCTGGTAGAGAATATGGAGTTCGAAAGTGGAGCTATTTTTCATAAAAGTCCCCTTTCGAATTCTGGTCTGGCCCATTCTCTTGGTCTGTGCACGGCGCACGGATGTGGAGTGTTGGAGTCAGCGCCACTGACTGTATATGGGTATATTACGTAAAACAAGATTATTTGTGTTGTAGTTGTAATATGGGAAAACTTTTTATAATGGACAACAAATGCAGGTCTCCGAGCTTCTTGTTAAGAAATTTTAGCTTCAATTCCACTAAATTGAAAAAGGTTAGGCTAGTTGAGCATTGGTCAAAATTTGCTTTATTCTTATGTCACTAATTGACTATTCAGATTATTTTCGGTAGTTATTTACCACAATTACAACTACAACCACATGTCTTAACCTTTCTTCCGTTTTGGTATTAACAAATCCGCTGTGTGGTAGGCCGATGGCCAAGTGCCCATTCAAATTTACTCAAACTTATCTTACTACAATTTGTATTTGTGTATACAAAGTACTACGAGAACGAGACTCTCGCAACGAGAGTACGTGTGCGTTTGTGTGTTATAATTATCATAATAATAACCTTTCAAATTGTTTTAAGAATTTCTCGAAACATCCGTCTGGAATTTGTTACGCGATGTGCGTGCAACCTACTTAGGTAAAAAAAGTTAAAAGCTTTAATTTAATGTATATTTAAAAGTAAACCAAAAGCAGAATCTGAAAATTTTTGCTATTCACTATAATAACCGTTTATTTTATGTTTCAATTCGTTCAATACATTTTATTTTTATAATGTTTAAGTTTAATGTAAAGTCATTATTGTAAATTCTTAGATATTAAAATTTTTTCATTGAAACATGACTGACTGACTCGTCTCTCGTAATTTTTCAGATACCTTACCCCTCAGATCATCTAGAGATTATGTTAGATCGTTAAAGGCAGCCAGACCAATCTTCGGGGGACTCAAACTTTTAACATTGGCAATATGATAGGGTGTTAATTCAATCCAGGATTACGATTGGGGATAATGTTTACGTCGGTCAAGTGGACGTACCAAGATAATAGCAATATGCTTTCAATGGAGCATAATACCACAAATAATAATAGAGGAAATTCTGCATCTCCTTTGGGTAAGTAATTTAAACCTATTTTCTACTAATTTTTTGTTTGCAGCTTTTTTGGTAGTTGTTTGTACATCATAGCCCCAGAACAAGCTCTCCTCGCAGAAAGGACTGTAGCTGCAAAATTCGGTGGGCCACTGGTGCTCTACTAGAGTTACCTTGTCTAGGCAGAGCATGGGCCTTTACAACCAGAAATTTAAAAAAAAATTAATACATGTGACGTGCGATTGATATAAAAAGGTGAAAGTAGTATTTGTTATGTGTGTGTGTGTGTGTGTATACTTTGTGTACGTCAAATTTGTGGTAATAAAAGAACAGTCGTCAGTCGACGGACTTTAAAGCTCAATACAATTATATTTAAAAAATGCATGGATAGTCCCGAACAATCCCCCCAGGGGATTTGGATAAAAAACGCTGCGATACACTCATACAAATGTCATTCTTAAGTCATCAGGTTTTGAGAATTTCAAAATGTCGTCCTAGTGGTAATGGAGAAAACTTTACTCAATAACTCAAATACATCTATGCTATGGGATAAAGAATAGGAATAAAAGTAATTTGCACCTTGCATGCCTTATCAATTTGCATGAATTGGATTAGGATTTAGTACCGGAAAATCACAATTTTATCTGACTAATTCAGAGAAAAATCTTAAATTGGGTCATTGGGTTGAAAGTGTGATGACTTTTTAATAATGTAATGTCAATGTAATAATACAAATATCATTTGGGTAATATCGGTGTTCAATAGTAACAAAATTGAATTTTTCTCTTGAACGCGGGAAATGATTTTTAAATTTTCTAAATGTCAACGCTAATAACAGTGGATAATTGAAATTCTGGGAGTGATAGGTCCGTCCGAGATAATTGGATGAACTAATTATAGATTTTTGTCCGAATGAGTTTCGATGAAAATTGAAGGAGTTTGGACCGAAGAGAGTGGTATACGATTTCCAATGTTAAACGGAGTTGTTTCACCCAGTGAATGTAGTCGTAGTGTCTTAGTATGGTTTGCTGCGCAGCGCGCTCCTTTGTCTGCTCTGTTAGTGGGAGTAAATTTTACATGTTCGCCATTCGCCACTTATTCATATTCAATGTCATCTTAAAAACTTTCTTTTTTAATCACGCATATTAAATTAGTTGGCTGAAACCTTATAATAACCACCTCTAAATGTAAGTAATATCATGCATGATTCAGCAGTGTGCATGCTTGTTCGACTGTGCAGTGTGCGTGCAGTGCAGGCTTCTTCAGATATTATATTATATAACTATAGCTAACTGATGAGATAGATAGGAGATGTTGTTTTCCTTCAGGATTCAAGGATTCGATGTTGCATGCATTTAACCTTTCAGTGTAACAGTGTAAATAAAGACTGCATGCGTTTAGTTTGGTCATATAGCCTTTAATATCTTAGAAATAGCCATCGTGCAATTGACAATGTTTAGTCCCCAATTCACTAAATTTTAGTTAAATTTAATTTAATCGCTTTAAAAATTATGCAGTGAAAAAATGCTATCCTTTTCTTTGATTTCTTTGATTGAAGACACACCTAGCGTTTCCGTTGGAGAAGTTGGTGATGATGATAAAGGTTTGTATTTTTAAACAAGCGATTTTAATTTTTTCACAAATAATTACAATATCGTTATTAAAGAGATACACTATCCCTAATTTGCATTTTAACTTTCCGGAATGTGTGCACAGACTAGGGAGTACATTTCCACATGTTCTTGTAAAAAAGAAAGTAAAGTTTGAAAGTTTGTTCATTATTTAAGCATTTAAGTTTTATTCACAATAATGTGTTTGCAGGTAATTTAGCCAGATCTCCTACTGTTCACATGCCGGGAGTTAACAGTGAAGTACACATCACGCAGCCTTGTAGCTTACCAACATCACCCATCGCATCACCTCGTCCTGTACCCAATACATCCCTGTCACAAAGACCGTCAACACCTACAACTCCAAACAATATCAGTAATTCTTTGTCTCAAACCTCTAATGAAACCAACAACACTTGTGTCATTCAAGTGAACCCGAATAGTTGCAACCGGAGCAGCAATACTCATGAGCAAGATTGGCAAGCTTCAAAAACAGGTGTTAGTGAAAGAAATGCAGCTATGTGCAATAATGAATTAATGGCAGATGTACATTTCGTTGTGAGTAATAATGGGGAGAAGTCACGCCGTTTTCCTGCACATAAATACGTTTTAGCGACAGGCAGTTCCGTATTTTTTGCAATGGTAACAAAATCGATAGTTTAAAATCCATTTTCTCTGTTTTATTTAGCACAAATATCTATAATAACATTTTTGATGCACAATCAAAATTTTATTTTATTTACAGTTTTACGGAAGTTTTACCGAAGCAGAAGACAGTAAAGAAATAGTCGTTCCCGATGTGGAACCCGATGCGTTTCTAAAGATGTTGAGGTAAGGTGTTATACGCAGACTAGAGCCGTCTATATGAAGCCAGTTAGAATATAGATAATTGTACCAGGTCTCATTATTTGTTTTATGTTAACAGGTATTTATATGCTGATGAAATCGACTTAGATGAAGAAAGTGTTTTGGCTACGCTACATGTAGCTAAGAAATACATGATACCGTACTTAGCAAAGTCTTGTGTTAATTTCATGGAATCGAGTCTCACTGCTAGAAACGCTTGTGTGCTCTTAAGTCAATCACGCATATTTGATGAACCAGATTTAATGCAACGATGTTGGGAAGTCATTGATGCACAGGCAAGAAAATTTATTGAAAGACTCCTGATATTCTGTGTATTGTACTTCTTAATAATTAATAATTTGTTTAATTATTAAGGCTGAAATGGCTCTAAATTCAGAGGGTTTTATGGACATCGATCATGCAACTCTCGTTTCCGTACTGTCACGAGAAACTCTTAATTGTAAAGAGTTACATGTATTTGATGCTGCTATCACATGGGCCACTGCTGAATGTGACCGCAAAGAAATTCCAGCAACACCTGGGAATTTGCGTGCTGCGTTAGGTGAACAAATCTAATTTAAATTATTAGTTAGTATTGCCAGTACATTTCAATTGATGTGTTCACAATTAATATTTCAAGCTGTTAGTTGCATCTAAGTGTCTAATCAGTCATGTGAATTAGGTCCTGCAATAAATCTCATCAGAGTTCCAACCATGGAGCTTAAAGAATTTGCGGATGGACCTGCACAGGTTTTTAGATTTTGGTTCTTGAAATTTTTAGTTAAGATTTAAATAAATATTCTTTCTATAAAAGATTCCTTGCAATTTGATGATAAAAAACTCGAAAACTTTTTTGCTATAATAAAAGAATGGACTTGGTTTCTATCTTTTGATTTTGATTTAATTTTTTAGACTGGTATTTACTCATTGGAAGAATCTCATGATCTCTTTTTACATTTTACTGCCACCAACAAACCTAAAGTGTCCTACCAAACGAATCCCAGAAAGGGTCTGCAAGCACAAGTAATGACAAACAGGGTATCTATGCTTTAAAAATATTTTCGATTTTAACAACTTCTTCCTAATGCGTGCATACAAGGTATGCCATAGGTTTCAATCGTCAGCATACCGCAGCAATCAGTGGAGATATCGAGGAAGATGTGACAGCATCCAATTCTGTGTTGATCGTCGTGTGTTCATTGTTGGTTTCGGACTTTATGGTTCTTCAGGTGGAGCAGCTACTTACGGAGTTCACATCGAACTTAAACGACTTGGACGAGTTCTTGCCGAAAATAATACCGAATTTTTTTCGGATGGTTCGAGTAATACTTTCCACGTCTACTTTCGCCAACCCGTACAGGTGAACGATACTTACATACATACAGAATACAGATCTTTTGGTTAATTTTTCAAATAGGAAATTGTTATAAGGTAATAATGAATTTAATTGTAGATCGACCCGGATATATATTACACTGCATCTGCAATTCTCGATGGATTAGAATTAAGCTACTTCGGGCAAGAAGGGATGACTGATGTGTGCGTAGGTAGCGTGACGTAAGCAGTTTTTGTCCAGATACTTAAGTTTCTTATATAGTTTTACTAGCCAAATGATCATTTATATTTGTCGATTTTTACAGATTCCAATTTCAAGGATCTGCAGAAAGCACTAACGGAACAGGAGTTCAAGGTGGTCAAATACCAGAGTTGATATTTTATGGACCTGGTGATAAATCCAGTGCATCTGCTCAACCTGGTAGTAACTCTTATAAAGTTATCTTTAACACTGCTCCGGAGAAAAATAATTTACCAGTCTTTAAAACCTCGTTTGATCCCCAGTAAGATATGTATTAGAAACTTCAATGCAATACGCAAACACATTTTTAATAATTAAACTCGGTGAGATTTTGAGAAGCCCAATGACAAATCACTTTAGGAAACATATTTAGATATCAATAAGTTTTACAGTATCAGCTGGTTTTTCGATTTTCTGTACGCTAGAGAAATAAGTCGTCATTTAATATAGTTTCATGCTGAAAGAGTCACAAAAAAGTTTTTATTTATTGCAAAAAAAATGGTAGATAAGACGCGTTTTCTTTCTTTTTGCTACTTGCAAATAAAAATTCGTAGTTTTTAATAAACGAATAGCCATTAAATACATTATTATTTGAACCCGAAGAATAAAATTGTACAACAAAATATGGTAAAAAAGTTTGTCTACTTAACGAAGCTAATAAAATCTCTTCTGAATACATGATTTTTTAAAACAATATAATCGTGCAAAGGGTTTTTATTTGCGAACATGCTGTCTAATACTGCGGCAATATGTTAGAACTTTGGTTTCACTTAACTAGTTTACGCAGTTCAATAATTTATTCATAATAATCGTCATATGAAGGTTCTTCCTCTCCTCTAAATTGTGTTAAAAGTCTACTAGCTGAAAAACTTTCCTCTTCATCTTCTGTGTCATCTAAAAAGTGTATAAATAATGTCATTATTCATGCCTTTAGTATATTTACATTTGTTGACATTAATCTAGCATAAAATATGTAGAAATTACTGTCATCGTCCGCATAATGAACAGGGCCTGACTCTACAACAACTCCGGCGGCTTCCACTGTTTCCACTGGTTCAACGACTGGAAGAGTGTCCACATTTTTCACTTCAGGTGTGACTTTCACAACACTGTCCGCTTCTACTTTTGGCACTGGTGCAGATTTCTTTAATTTAGATTTTTTGGTTGAATGGGCAGTATCATTTTCTTCCTTTACTCCTAACCGCTTTGTTGCTCGATTTGGCACTATTGGACCTGACTCAATGACTGTAATTGGTTCGTGATTAGCAATATGTGCAGTAGAACTGGTAGCTATAGCCAGACTTGAACCATCTTCCAATGCGGAAGAAACACTTCCTGGTGTCATTTCTTTATTTAGCGATGTTAACGTTCGCAAGACGTCATAATTAATTTTATTGGACATTTTCCTTTCTAATAACATGATTTTAATGGCTTCGTCTGCATTAAAACAAACACATCGTAAGACAACGCACATATTGCATATAAAACATTTGCAAATGATTCAGCACTTACTAGCACTTTTAGCCTGGAAGGTTGAATGGCCCTTTCCACCTTTCTTTCGCTTCTTCTTTTCTGGTTTACCTTCTAATCGATCCTTCTCCAGTTGTAATTGCTTTTCTGTACATAGGATATCGTAATCATTAAACAATAAGTACAAAATTTATAATAATCGTTGTTAGTTCTGAGACATTAGAAATCACCAACTTTAAAAAACATGTATAATTAACTTTTTAAATGTATTTATCTTCGAGTTTTTTTGTCAACAAATAGAACTGAGCAGTAGAATTTCGAACAATAACTTTCTCTCGTCTCCTACATTGCTTCTTATACTATAATAAAGTAAGTCAGTTTTTAAAACAACTCTAACGTTTTTGCGCTTCAATGTATTCTGCGTTAAGATCTTCCCACATCGCAGTTTTTCTGCGAACTTCATTAACGTCCATGATGTAGCCTTCAATTTCAGAATCGTCTATTCCGTCCAAATCAAGCTCACCGTCCTCTTGTTGAACATCTAGCGATTCATCTTCACATTGCTTCTCTGTGTCCAAAGTACTCACTATCATAAAACAATTTGTTTTAAATAGAGCGTACAAGAATGATAGTACATATAGTGATTTTTCGATTTCAGTGCACATGTTTAAATGTTAGAGCCAATAAAGATCCATGTGCGCTGCGCTATTTCCCACGTACAATTCGCAAGTATTGGTGCATTATGATATATTTAGTAGAAAGCTATATATTCATTTGCATCGGGACTTTGCCACTTCCAATAATCATTGAATAAATTGACATGATGTACGTATAGGTACTTTCATAAAAATAAATCGATGTATGTATACGCACAAAAATTCTTGGATGTATACCGTATACATCCAAGAATTGTTGTGTTGTTTGTTTTTCATTTTACATGTATTAAACGCATATATACGTATACAGTATACGCGTATATATGCGTTCAATATGTATGTAAAATTAAGATATTGTATTTTCAAATTCCGCCTCTCGGAGACACAGACAATATATTTTTTGTCCAATTTTTGCCCATTATTCTTTCTGCACACGAAAACAATTTAATAGTAGAAGTAAAGTGGTTTTACTTGAGCTTATTTCAACTATTGGTGTTGACTGACTTGGTGGCGGAGGGGGCATCAAAATTCTGTCCATGTCACAGTTTTCGCTGTTTGGTGTCAACATTACTCCACACAATTTATCAATCTTTCCAGTATCAGTCTTTTCCTCGGTTTGCTTCACTTTTGTCACAGTACCATCAGTTGCAGTTGCACCCGGCTCCAAAATATCATTTATGGTGCTTATGGTAGATTCCATGATAAATCTGGTAGCTTCCATACCTTCTTCCACTTCGGGGATACCAACGTTGTTTAAATCTAAAGAGGAGTAAATGTCCATTTTATCAAGTGAATGGGTAACTACCAAAAATCCACTGCACACGCGCCTAAAAATATGTAAAATTTGTACCATCGCTACTTCGGTTAAGCACTTTTTTTCGTCTTTTATCCAACTCTTCTTCTATTTTTTTCTGAATATCCTGAAATTCTGCGTTGACACCATCCTCTAATAACTTTTGAAGTCTCTCACGGTCTTTAACTCTAGCAGCTTTAAAGGAGGGTGGGTCGTGTTCCTCTTCGAGATCTACTGACATAAATTCGTCTAGTGTGAGAGAACTGGAAGGCGTTTCTCCAAATTCAACCAACCTTTTGCAATTCAAATCCCAATTAATTACCAGCGAAATCATTCTGGTAACCTAAAGTAGCCAAAATTATCCACATTGAATTATATTTATAAAATACCTTTTACGAAGAGTGGTTTCATGAACTTTTACCACTCCGATAACATCTTGAACACTTCTAGAGAACCCATGTAATCGACCAGCAATCAGAAGAGCTAAATTAAAATTTTGAATGTTAAAAATCAATATTTTACCGAATTAATTAAATATGTGTACAATTTTGCTAATGAAAAACCTGCTCCACAAAGACCAGACGGGCGCCTTCCAAGATGAATCCAATCTCGTTTCATTCTTTGTACTAATCGAAGTGCAGTCATTGCAACTTCATGGGTCTTATCTCCCAGATCGAATTTGTGAGCGAATCGTAAAATGTACATACAAGGGTCAACTGCAGGAATATTTATAAATAAAGATCGAGATATCTGTACGAAAGCACGCCCTAAAGCGTAAACGTCCATTTGAACAACGTCACTGAAGTCAATTAGCAAATCTAAACAAATAATAAAAAAAAGTTATTTGTTTTTCGAAAAAGAGGGTAAACCACATAAAGAATATAATACATTGTGTATTAATTTGTATTAAATTAATATAAACGTACGAGGAGTGCCTTCTATACGACATGTCATGTAAACGCAGGCTGCTATAGTAAGTGAATTTTTCCGACCTTTGGTAAGTTGTTTGTGAAGGGCCATTTTAAAAAAGTTAAATGCTACATCAATACAATGTTGATTTAGCCTAAGAAACAAGACACTAATTGCAAGATCATATTTTCTACTTCATACATGCTTTGATTTCATTGCATGATTCATAGATGTTTTAAAATTACAAATTGTACCGTAATTGTTGAGCTACTTCGACAATTTTCTTCTTTGCAGATCGCAGTGTAATTTCTCTCGACTCCTTCCCAACACCAGAATGAAAATTACCAGTTGCTGTTCCCATTCCACCCCCTCCGCGACTTTCAGCGGACACAAACTGTCCCACAGCCGACGCTCCTCCGTGACCATCTTCTTCAAATGTAACTTCTGAAACTATTATCGACTCTTCCAATACAAACCCACAATTAGTACACACTGCATCTCCTCGCGATGGATCTATGTCAATTTCGCTGCACCCACATTGACGACAGCTAGTTACACCAGACATCTTGATTAGGAGCTGTATTTGCAAGTTGTTTGTTTCTTGACTCTAGATAATTTTTCCCTTGACACTTGGTCTGACAATTTATCTGAAAGAAAAAATGAACATGGCCACTTCAAAATTTATACTATATTTAATTGGGGAAGGCGAAGAACTCAGACAGAAGAACAAACTGTAGAATAAAATTTTATAAAAATGACATGCTTTTTTGCTATAAGTTGGAGTTTCGCAAACCACTAAATCGCATGCGTGAAAAGATATTTGCAACATGTGTTTTAACGAATTCAGGTAGTTTCGCTTTCACCGTCTTCAACTACCGATCTGCTCCGTCAGTAAACAGTAAAAGTAAATCATTTTAGTCGCCAGATACTTTTATACTTTGCTTACAAGTAGGTAATATTCATGTGTTTAGATTTCAGAAGAAAGATTGGAACTTGGGTTGGATTCCATTCGATACTCGACTCAACACAACACTGTACTAGTACTGACTGCATCCGTAACCTGTACAATGGTTTGGAAACCTTCAAAAATTTTAATTGTAACCTCCGCCGTAGGGACTGTCGTTGGTGGATCCGCTATCTTTAAGTAAGTTCAATCATGATAAATTTATAAAATTAAAACTTGATCTTTACTAAAGTTTCATTATTATAATAATTAAATGAAGCATGATTCAAATGTCTGCGGGTATTTCCAACTAAAAATGTACCGCACCTTGTATACCGTAGTTGTATTAAGCTCAGTTTATTTTCAAAGCATATGAGTATGAAAAAGTAAAATAATAATATTAGATTTATGCTAACAACAAAAAATACTTTCCTTATTCGTATTAATACAAATTATTTGATTCCTACTTATTTGATTTAACTAGTTAAGTACCAGTACTGCACTTGCAAGTGCAAGCGTATTGTATGCAAGGCTGGGATTGTACTGTGGGACAGGCAATGAAGGGGGATGTTGATATTGATATGTGAAGATTTATATGTATTACAAACACTGGAATTCTCTTGATTTCCCCATCTAAATATGGGAATTATTCAGCGTCCGCTTCCGTGTCCTACACACCCCTGGTGGATTAATGTACAAAATAGATGTGGGGTAAAATAATTATAGTAATGAATTTTTATAGGGATTATTTAGTTGGTCGCCAGCAACCTTTAGACAAAACAATTCGATCCGATGGAAAGGTAATTATCGTCACTGTTATTAGCAGACCTCGGAAATGTATGCATTTAAGGGATGTTCTTAAAAATTGGTGCCTGGTGTTTGCGGCTATAACTGTATACTCTGACCACAGATTATTTTAAAATTTTGTATGTAAATATTATATGTAATGCATTATTTTGATTATTATACATATATGCATGCATGCATTACCGAGGTCTGGTTATTAGCTATCGTTAGGTAACTCTACTACATAAATATAACTTTATACTATATAGGTAGCTATCGTCACTGGGGCAAACACTGGAATCGGAAAAGAAACAGCAAGAGATTTAGCTAAACGAGGGGCAAAGGTGTACATGGCTTGTCGGAGTCTGGAGAGATGCGAACAGGTAACAAAGTAACAATTAGGCGTGCCATATATATTCGTATGCAAATAATATTAAATAAATAGGTCCTTAGATTTCATAATTACTTCACTTCTTCACATTCCGTTCAGTAAAATCTTTTTGTGTATATATGTATTGCATACTGAACATGCATCCCTCAGTAAACTTCATATTTTGACGTCGGTTTTTGAACGTATACATAATCAATTGCTTTACTTTGCACCTACTGCTCGAATCAGCTCTTCAAAATCATTCGAAAATCTTATCTGAACAGTCACTCACTATTGAGTTCCATCAATTTTTAGATTTTTCTGGCAATTCAGTCAAGTCGATGTAATTAGAAAGCATAATTTAGATCATTCAAATCAGTTAGAATATGTATTCTAATATTAAATTTCTTTTTAAGTGCTATTAAATCATACATTTCCATTGAGTGCTTCAGTGCTTGTTCACCAAGCTAGTATAGTTGGATTGATAGCCAGATTCGTCAAATATCACGTCACATCTTAGTTTTAGCCTCCACAGCAAATATTCACACAAACAGTATTTCATGGTAGGTAATCCCAGGGCCATTCACAACACCATGAAAAGCGTTGTGAAGGGCCCTGGGTACTCCCAAGTAAAAAAGCATGCTTTGTAAAAAAATGCTTTTTTGCTTACGAAGAAATTGACTGTTTATTGCTGTTTTGATAATTTCAGCCTAAAACTACAATTTGAGCATGAATGCATTCCTTATGGCCATAGAACTGTAGAGCTTAGTTATTAATAAGCCTATGCTAACTTAATTTTCCTATTTCCATTATCCTAAATGAACTGAACTATTTGTTATCGTTAGTGTTTCTAATCGATTTGTTTCAGACTCGAAAGGAGATCATTACTGAAACGAAGAACCGCTACGTCTACTGCAGACTTTGCGATCTAGAAGACTTCAATTCTATACGAGATTTTGCTCAGAAATTTCAGAAAAACGAAAAACGATTGGATATTCTTGTTAACAATGCCGGAATTATGAGATGCCCCCGAATGATAACTAAGCAAGGGATAGAAATGCAATTTGGAGTTAATCATTTGGGCCACTTTTTGCTAACAAATCTTTTGTTGGATCATCTAAAAAATTCGGCTCCAAGTCGAGTCGTGGTGGTGTCAAGTATTGCTCATACGAGAGGGAAAATTAATTTCGACGACCTAAATTCCGAAAAATCTTACGATCCCGGAGAAGCCTACAACCAGAGCAAACTAGCAAATGTATTGTTCACCAAAGAGCTCGCTCAAAGGCTGCAAGGTGGGCTAAACACAAGTACAAGCATCAAAAGAATGCTTTCAAGTATTTACACTTAGTGTTATTTCATAACGACATTGACCCCATCTTTGATTGACCACATTTTTTATCTTTAGGCACTGGTGTGACAGCAAACGCGCTACATCCTGGAATAATAAAAACAAACATAGGACGCCACATGGGTTTTGAAAATAGTATTCTAGCCAAATTTTTCGTTATGCCCCTTTTAAGTTTTTTTCTAAGAAGTCCAGAGCAAGGAGCTTTAACTACAATCTATGTTGCATTGGACCCATCCTTAGAGAAAGTCTCTGGGAAGTATTTCAGGTATGATCCACCTTTTAAAGGGATTTAAATACCTTTTGAATACCCAGTATAAAGCGACTGTTTTGTGAAAAGTGTTTCTGCCTACTTTGTGCTACAAAAGTAAAATATCCCCCGCAGACAACGTTGTTTCTGTCTGAATAGACTCTATCAATGCGGTTCCTAACAGAAATTGATTGATTAATCAATCAACGTTGTCTGCCTGCGGGTGATATTTTGCTTTTGTAGCACAAAGTATAGGCAGAAAAACTTTCCATTATTTAAAACCATCTTGTGCTGAAAACGGGGAATTTTCATTTAACATGTTATAGTAGAATTAACAAAGAATGAAAAACTTTGTAACCGTACTGTAATGTATTTTATGTACAGTATGTAGATTCATATTTTATTTTTTTAAGAAAATATGAAATTTTCTTTTTTTTCTTACTTCAAATGTGTAGCGACTCCAAGGAAAAGGAAGTTGCCACTGCCGGTGAAGATATGAAAGTGGCACAGCGTCTTTGGGCTACAAGTGAGAAATGGTCCTGCTCGAAATGAATGTACCTAACTAAAAGTAGAATACTAAAGCGATGACAATTTTTGTGCATAAGCATGTGAGGATGCCCTGCAATACTAAAATTGTTGTACCATGTGTAGACTAAAGACTACCCCAAAAGTTGCAACGTTAACTTGTAGACAATTAAGCTTGATTTTTAATAATTGTTATTTTCAAAACTGAGATAATAAAATTGACATTTGACATTGATTAAAATGAACTGAAACCATTTTCAGCACCTCCCAGCACTCAGATTTTTACTTCCAGGTAGCCTATTAGGTAGCCTACTCCTACTCTACTCCATGCTCCAAAAGGAATTAGCATCCGGCAAAGTAAGGCAAACTGAGATATTTCAATTGAATTTCATAACAAAATACCGAAAAATTTGCGCATACCCAAGAAGCTAATTTTT
>JABASC010002882.1:0-15880 GCA_019776185.1 Plutomurus gul
AGTTCACTTTGTTGTTGGAGTCAAGATATGAGTTTGTATTGCTGTGGGAATAAAATAATTCTACTGTCGACCGTATCGTTACCGCCAGATTCGCGGCCCGGAGATCGATACGGCCAAATTAACTGCTTCCGGCGAACAAACGATCGCTGTTCAGCCTACATACATAGTAATTCGGTGAAAGCGTCACTGCAATACCTACGACAAGATCCATGAGACCCTTTGCGGCTTCGGATATTCTCTTACCTCATTCACAACTGGATAGCAAACGTTGGCTCTTCCCACGATTGTATTAAAGGTAGAAAGGCTCAGATTTTTATACCAGCATTGTCGTGAGGATTGGTTTTCCAGTGGAGAGTCTCAGATCGTTAGACTCACTGCTTATTAAGTAGTTTATGCTTTTTTGAGTTAATTGATATCATATTTAGCTTTTCTTTGGATTCGACGAGTCTGAAGACAAGGATTTCAATTGGATGCTACGTGTGCAATTGGAGCAGGAACAGGTAAAGTAACTTCCGACTAACTTCAAACTTCTCACATGGAACCGAGTTCCACAAAATTTATTTCATGAAGCTATACCTACCATACTCCTGTAGGTCTACAGAAGATCTATACTTACAATAAAACAAATTAGTTCTAGTCTAATTTCATGATTGTATGGTACGACAGGAACTTCTGACTACCTGTTCGTCGCGTACAAACTTGCAAAAATTATAAGCTATGGATAGCCGAAGAGGACAGATGAACATCAGTGAGTTCATTTTAGCCACGAGCATGACTCAGAACCCACCCACGTCTCCCTCTCCTCTCTCTGTCACATTTAACATTTTTCACATTTCACCTTTCATTCAGGTCTTTGTAATTCTTTTCTCCATTGTCCTCGCCGTGCAATGTACAATACTCAGTTGCTACTGTCTGGGACCTATCGGATCAAGAGTGTTTGCCCAGAGACCCACTCACACAATTAGACGATTTTGAACCACTCACACTGACAACGAATGCTCCTTAGACTCTTTGTTTTGTGTGTCTATTCTCAGTGGAACAGGAACAACAGAGTAGAGTCACGGACGCAAATGACTCTCTCTGTGTATGTGACAATAACAATTTACGAACTGGTGGCAAATATTCCTACAACAGGTGGCAATATTCGAGAATACTTCAGTGAACTGATAAGACAGGAACATGAAACGAATGCTCGTTTTCATTGGTATTAATGTTCTCACTCTGATGATAAACTCTTGGCAAATTATTCACGAAATGAGTCTCATGGCTCACAACAACGGCAGTAATTTCAACGAACGTCCGAGTAGTTCTTCTGTTCAACTGCAGCAGTCAAATTACTCTCTGTCACACTTTGACAGTGCTGCAGATCTTGGTTTCTTGGACTACATGCGAATAGCGTTGGCTATTGGGATGGTGGTAGGGGCGGTTGTTACCATTTGGCTTCTTTTCTTCATTGTAACCAGCTACAACGTTTTCCATCGTACAGAAGAATGGAATTTTGCATTTGAGTCTCCTCCACAACCCGTGAGTAAATCAATTATTGAATTATCATTCTCGATTCATCGAGGTGAATCTTAGTTACTCATGCTTTACTTTAAACTTGTATATTTGCTCTACTTACAACAGTTAACTCCGACCAACGTCTCTGATGTTAATGACACCCGAGTGCTTTAGAAGGAAAATCTACTGGACAAACATCAAGAACTTTCTGTTTCTCATCCAACGCAACGTCTATTTACAAGAATATGAATACGCTACTTAATTACTTATTGTTAGTTTTAGTTTATTATGTTGTTTGATATTATTTCTTGGAGAGTCAGACGATATTTTAAGGTACGTCGGTCTGTATTTATTTTCGTCCCATATCTAAGTAGCGTGGGCTAAAATGTTATTGTAAAAGAAATTAGGACAGTGGGGTAATAGTACCTTACGCCATCAGGTCTGTTAGACAAACTTTTGTACGATTCCGGTGTAAGTTGAGTTAAGAATAGAAATCTTCCCATCTCTACTATATGTACTCCCTGGTCTTTGAATGAACAGCCTCGCGATTATAATTGAGCCAAAGCAGCGTGGGTAGCTCTGAAATGTTTTTCTACTCTACTAATTACTACGCAAAATGATAAATAAATGCGTCGTTTTCAAAACTGAGCTAATTTCACAGTGATTCACTTTTAATTCACTTTTATCAATAGTTATAGAAATCTAGAGAGTTTTATATTGATATGAGTTCAACTCTGGTTCAACTTGATGGAACTCACATATTTTTTGTAAATAAAGGTACAGTAAAGCGAAGTTTAAAAATATGTAATTACGTTTGTACCTCTATAGATCGTGTTTCACAATGTAGTAGTTTTGTGACATGGAATTTGTTGGAGAGTTTGCTTAGCGCTTTGATTGAAACTTCAGTACAACTAGAAAGCAAAAAATATCACAACTTATACCTAATTGAAATTTGCCTGTGAGTTGATGATTTAATTAAAACATGGCAAAGGGTTTTCGTGTACTCAATAAATAGGAGAATCAACTTCCCGGATTCTCTTCCTGATTATTTGCTTTTCTGCCTCATTTGTATTAATCGAATTACTTTTGAATGTATTTGTAATTTCCTGAAAAGATTCCATACGTAGATCTGAGAGAATGTTATAAAATAATAATTTTCAAGGTGCTTAGGTTCAGGGTTTAAAAGGTAAAGTTCCCAGGTGGAAAATTCCAGTGGGAAATTTGGGGCAAATGACAGGTAGATTTCAATTGGGGAAATATAAAGCTTTTCCGCATATTTTAACCATTGTTTTTTAAAATTGTTGTTTTCCGCTCTCTTCCAATTTCCAAGAGCAAATTAAATGTACATATATAGGAAAATGTGAATTATTTGCTTTGAATGACCCTTGTTAAGCTCATGTCTTGAGTGGCAATTACAAGAAGTTCTCTAGCACCAAAGTGCCTTATGAGTTCTTCTCCGGATGTTACATCCGGATGTCAAAGGGAATTCTAATTCTAAGCTTCCTTAGAAACTCCATAGTATCACATTTTCCTGATTCCCATACTTGCTTTCACATCATTTGCTGAGTTGCATACGGATTCTATTCTTGACCAAAATTGATATTAAATGAAGCTGAAGCTAGTATTAATATGTACATACTCAGCAATTGGCAAAACATCAAATACCAAATAAATCAGGATCTGTATTGTACAGTATAGAATTTATGAAAAGGAGAAAGCTTATTCGTAATATTATTGTGTATGTATATAAAATTCTAAAGGCTGTAGCAAAAGTTACGACACACCTTAATTGTACATCTATCTCCAAACAGTGTTCTTTGTGTTTTGTGTATATAATGCATTGGATTGGAATGAATAGTGTTGGTTCTTATACTTTTGTAAGCTTTGTGTATTTGTAATAGCACGTGTCAAATAGTGATTTGACTTATGACGACCCCTTCTCAGGCCTGAGGTACATAACAACATACACATGTAGTCGTATTGTATATGGTAGCACTATTGTGGTAACACTACTCAGCATCTGAATGAATGTGATCATTTATTAGGTTTCTTCCTTGAGTGGTTATTTGAGGTAGTGAAATCCACGTTTTCACTGCGGATACTAAAAGCAACAAGGCCTGAGACTAGAGAAAGTTACAAAAGGCAATGGAGAAAGCACTCGGTTCGACGAAATTAAATTTTCTCATAACATGATCTCAATAATATTTTCCAACTGAAGTGCTTTTCCGGACTTGATGCACAAAGCCGAGGAATCATATAGAAATCTATACTGTAGTTTTGGAAACCACCAGTACAACCAGTCCGTACTCCGTACATGTGTACAGCCACTCGAGAGGAATTGAAGGACTTGTCGTGAAGTACGTAGCAACTGGTGACAGTGCACACTTCTGTACAGATAAGTACGCACTGACAAATAAGTAAAAGCTCTCTTCCTGTCACACTGATTGAAAATCACAGACAGGTTACTCGACTCAATTGTCCTACGCTCTCTTGTCAGTTTGTCAGATACCATTTCCTCTATTCATAATGTAGGGAAGATGAGGTAGTTGATGAACGGTACGCGACTTAGCTGGAGCATAAATATGAACTTCTTTGCTAACGAAACACCCAGTTCAAATCAAACTCTCAACGGAAACCTGTACGACTCAGTCCAAGATCCGTATTTTTACATCGTTCTCTGTCTCGTAATTACTACAATTATAATTCAAATCGTTCTCATGATATACTTCTTCTGCTGTCCCAGTTTCAATTGCCAAAATGTGAATAGAATTATACAGCGACGACAAGAAAGAAGAGAGGAGGTGTGTCTTAATTCTTTTCACCATAAATGTCTAAATAATATTATTTTCTGAGTGATAGTTTTTAATGTGTTGTAAACTAAAAAAATACGATTCTTTTCAATTTGTTCTTGTGGAATGGAAAATTTTACTATTAACTACATTTGTTATATAAATCGCTTACATATCTAGTTAGATATATTTATTTATGTTAAGAATCTGATGTGATTTTTAAGGAACTGGAGCTTAGACGATTCAATCATTTGTACCACATAATCACCCCAAGAAGTTCCCTTGAAACTGTGCCGGAGGAGAGAAGTGATACAGATTCGAGTACAAGTACAAGCAAATAAGATTCGGCCACGAAAAAAGTAAGGTTGTGTAAGTAGTCACTTGTTGCTTTCGCTTTCTGCTAAACGCTTCTGTGAAGGTAAACACAGGAAAAATCTTATTTATTAGCATATACTTTCCATTCTTAAAGAATTTCATCAATTTTATAACTGTAATAAGAAGAATTCTGAACAATGGATACGATGGATGACAGCATTCGAGTGGAGATTGGTCTGGCTGATATTCTGCCTCCAGAGGAGTTTGCTTGCATTTTTATGATCCTTATACTCGCCAATACGATTCAAACTCTTTGTTTTTTTGGTGTCTTCTGTTCTGTGGTCAAGTTATATCTGAAACCTCTGGCAAGGAAGTATTTGGGAACTGACGAGGTAAATCACTTTATTATTTACAATGTATGATTCCTGAAAGTTGTACTTTCACCAATAATATTCTAATCTCAGTTGAAGGTGATCGTTAAGAAGGTGAGATTCCTCGTCGCTGACACGGAAAACCCTAATGATGCATTAACCAGCATCCGTGTTGATAATCCGAAATTTGGCAAATACATTTTGCAAAAGATTGAGATCGAAACTGAGCAAACGGGTAAATGGTACTAGATGGTACAACAATTATCTAAGACCTTTGTTGTTAATGCCCATTAAACATCGTAGATACAGTAGAACTGGTGTAGCTGCTGGTACATTTGCTGTTGTTGTATTTGTTCACATACTTGAACTAACAATCCAAATATATGTTAAACCTTTATCGAGCAATCTACTACCCTTTAAATAATTAATGTTAGAATCTAATACAATGGAATTTAGTGCATGAATATTTTGTGTTAGTTTGTTCGTGTATATTATTAAAGCCAATAAGAATTGTGTATGCTGAGTTTGAGAGCACGAATTCACAAATTGGCAGAGCTGACAAACGTACAACATCTTATAGACTGTACCAGTCCTACAGATGCTTGCTAGGAATTGTAGGTCCATGTTTAAATTGTTAATAATATAAGGTATTTATGGACGAAGTTTGTCATGTAATGTTTATTATGTTGTGTTTCTTCAAGTGTCTCATGCATGTTCACTATTGTCGACCTCTACATAAGTAGGCAGTTTGCATTCTTTATTGTAACACATTTATGCACAATATGAAAAATCAGTAATGAATTTGACCTGTTTCAATTCAAATTCAATTCAACATCCAATATAATATGGAAAGGCAACATATACTAATAAAGTACACTCATTCCGGTGAATACTTGTAAATATTGTTCAGAAAAGATATTTTCTTTGTGAAGAATGAGCAGGGGATACAAATTAATAACACAGGAAAACTTCACATCTTATTATGGAGACATTGAAACAAGACTTGTTTACAAATACTATAGCTCCCTCACTACAGAAGATGTTGGATTTGTCACGTTTGAGCCTTACGGATTAGAATTTCTGGCTGTCATTGTGTTTGTAAGCACTCTTTTATTTGTATGGGCAGCTTATTACATTAGAAAGCCAGTGTACGGACGACCATACAATCCCCCTCGGGAATTTCTTGTTTAATAAAACTTTTTACAGGTTTAATTTCCGTGATGACTAAATAAAAATGAAAACGATAATCTTTTGTGCAATGAACTGTAAAGAAAAATGTAGAATTTATTGTAATAAATAAATGAAAACGACATACAAAACAACATTGCCATTGCTTATTATAACAAACCACATGTAAAGTAATTAACTGGTATCTGCGTACATTTACAAATATTTGTTTAATTGGCATAGAAAAATCTAACAATTTAATTGAGGAATTATTGTTTATTGCTTAAACCATCATCTACTACTATCAATAATATGATTAATGGTAGGCAAATTAAATTCGAACAACTTGGTTTACACTAAACAATAACGATACTATAGAGTTTGTTGAACTTGATTACATTGCTTTCAGTATGTTGGTTTGGACCAGTCAACCTTGATAATTAAATGGTCATAACCATACCCATTGAGAGACTGAATAGCTCGGAAACAATTGTCTTTCAAAGCATAGGTGACATATGCGTATCCGTAGCATTCCAAAGTAGTTCTGTAAGGACAATAAAATGTGGTTACATGGTTTTGACTTTACAGCATTTGTATCAATTAAATTTTAAATTACGTAAATATAGAATAATCATACTTGTCTTTTGCCAAATATACTCGTTCAATTTTTCCGAAAGGGCCACAAAGGTCCATTAGATCCGTATCAGTCATGGTAGTTGGTAGGTTTGAAACACGAATCGTCCGATCTGCTCCAGGACGTACATAAGCTGCAGAGCTTGTCTCCAGGTTTACCTAAATCGAGAAATTGAATTTTTTGAAATTGCTAACTTGACCCTTGCTACCATCATAAAAAAGTACTTGGTAAATTCTGCTTTAAATCAATTTATATGTTTTGAAGCCTTACTTGAGTGTAGTCAGTTCGAGTCTGCGTGTTTGCATTACTACTGGGTTCAGAAATGTTAGCCACAGATGACTCCTTATACAGACACTTTGCACTAAAGTGACTTCCGTTGCAATAACGACATCTCACAACAGTCGGTGGTTTTGATTTCTTGTCCGTCGAATCCTCAGAAGAATTCATATTTTTGTTTAGAAAATGCATCTTTGTTTCATCGGCGATCATGGTGGTAGTGTAGTTTGGTCCTCGACCATCGTTTTTCGCCGTTCCAAACTTTTTCCATCCCCTTCGGTCCTTTTCCGCCTGAGTAACTAATTGTGGAAAATCAAAGTTTGTTAATTTATTTATATAAAGAATTTCTATTGAAGCGGTATATTTTGAAAAGAGATCATCTGATAATTTACTCCATCGTTTTATGAGTTTGTAGGTGCGCGTGATTTTTATTTTTTGTCCTGTCTCAGGGTCAACACGTATTTCTGTCACAATACGCTCATCATTTCGAACTTCAACATCAGAAACTGGCTCCGAGAATTCGGTAGTGAAGCCGTCTTCTTCACTCTCCACTTCATCAGCCCATCTAGAACTCATTTTTATATCCCCCATTGGCATTGGTTTTGCTGATTATGCTGCGAGCGTGGACAAAATAAGAACTGACGAGAATGCTGGATGATGGATGCACCAAACTAGATTTTGCAAAAGTTAAATACAAAATTATTTATTATTGTCTAAACTGATACAACAATCACAATGTAAAGATGTTATTATGCATAAAATTACCAATAAGGAATCACTTTTGCCTGATAGGTCAAAATAAATTTTCAAAATATCTTCTAATTCTGAAACCTGCTGGTTTATGAAGAGAAATTAAATAAAAATACTAGTACCGAAAACCTACCGAAAACAGAAAATTTCTTCACAAATCAATCTTGGACAGGAATAATCTGGAACCAACTCGATAACAAAACGATTTCTTTGTCATTCGTAGGACCTTTCTGTCTTTGTTTGCTGACGAACATGCGTACATATGTACTAACTGTTTATATACAGAAAGGAATATATTTATTATATATGAATATTGCACATGGTAATATAGTAATGCATTAGAAGTGCACTCAAAATAATCTCCATAGTTACTCATTGATATCTTATATTTTGCAGTGCCCATATTATTTTAAATTATATTTACGATTCTGCGGAGAGTGTATTAAAAACAACGATAAAAATACACTTTGTATATACTTAATCTTGCTCGCGCTCTCTTTTGACTCATGCTGTTTGTAATGTTCCTGATGAAACATTTCATGTGAGCGCTTATGACCAATTTATTAGACAAGAAAACAGAAACCATGACTGAACCACCTAGAACGTCAGTTGTTGTAACTGAAACGCTCTCTCAATGTAAAATACACTCAAAATTAAAGCCAATTTCAGACGTACAGGATTTGATAGATGTGAAGGTAGGAGCTCCTCCGGGAGATGCTGCAGCTGATGCTGATTTCGTCTACAAAAGTATCGGAAAGAAGTACAAAAGAGCACTTGGAAATGTGAAATGTATTATGATTGATGTCTCAGGGACACTCTATGATGAAGAGAGTCTTGTTGCCACTCCTGGAGCTGCCGAAGCAATAACTCGGTGAAGAATAATTTTCTAACTTACCGATATAATTTTAGCACAATTTTGTTATTTGAATTTTTTAAATTGTTTTCTCAAAAATCTTGCAATAGATTGCGCAACGAGAATTTCCATCTGCAATTTGTAATAAATTCTCTTAAAGGCATGCCTAAAGATCTTTCCGAGTGCCTGAAGCAACTTGGATTTGATGTAAAACCCAAGGAAATTTTTACATCTATAAAGGCGACGGTTATGCATTTGAAAAAGAATGGTCAGTACCCCAAACTGTTTATAACAAGTTTATTCGTTTGTGGTCAACTAATGTGTTTTTTTGTGCAGAGTTTCGACCCCTACTTTTGGTGGATAAATCTGTTATGCCGTATTTTAAAAGAGTCAAAACTCTTAATCCTAATGTCGTAGTCATTGGTTTGTACGCGACACAGCTAAACTATAATCTAATCCATAAAGCATTAAAGTAAGAATATTTAAAGAGTTTCATTAATATACGAAAGTAATTAATCCTAAATTTCAATCAATTTCCTTGGATGAATCCGTAGGATGCTTTCATGTGGCGCACCTTTGCTTTCATTCAATCAATCGTACGTAGAGTATGTAGGCAAAGGTGAACAAAGATTAGGTTAGCCACCCTAATCAATAATAAAGTCCCATTCATTTTACTTAAAGGCCAATTTACCTGTACATTTGTTGCACAGGTCCAGGACCTTTTATTCAAAGCTTGGAGTACCTTACCCAAGCCGAACAAACGATACTGTCGAAACCATCGAAGCTATTTTTCGAATATGCTTTGGAAACATCGGGCTTTAAACCAGAAGAATGTGTCCTTATTGGTGATGTATGCTAACCTTATAATGCGTTCTTTTTTCATTTATCGCTAATTGCATTACAGTGCACACACATGACAATTCAGGGGGAGATTATACATTCTTACAACGGTGACGGAGGCAAATATTAATATTTATGTCAATATCTGATGTGAATTTATACTACGTGTTCATTTTCATTACCAACGAACACAAATCTAAGTAATATTGTTCATCTTTTAATCTGAAAACATCCTAAACTTCCTAAGAGTCATTTTAATTATTTTTGTGTACATTCATGATTTGTGTGCGATGCTACATATTATATGTAGTGGGATAGTGTGCCAAGTAAAGTGTCCTTATTTTTATTAATCTTATTTATTCGTAATATTTGTTAAATAAAGGATATTTGTGAGGATATTGGTGGTGCCCACCAAAGTGGAGTGAAAGGAATTCTTGTGCAGACTGGAGATTACAAAATTTGTGATGAAACACATCTTCCAGTATCTGCTCTTGCAAAAGACTTCTACGAGGCTGTTACGATAATTCTTTGTGCCACTTACGCCGCCCGTGGTGAAGTCTATAGAATTTTGAAAGATACAACAGATCCAGGTGCCAATGCAGGTACCTCGGATGAGGGAGAAGTAATACCTGAATTATCATATGAATTCCTGAATGAGGTATGCGGCTACACTGTTGAGAAGACACCACACTGCAAACTCAGAGACTCTCAAATTTGGTGAAATTCATTCAGCAATTGGTCGAAACAGCCATATGATGAAACGTAAGAAGCCGTGTGTTAATATTAAAAAGAATGTTGAATCATAGAATTTCTGCTAATTCATAATTTTCATTCTAATGTATTTCTAAAATATGCCGCACATAAACACGATGTGTATTTGTACATACATTTATTATAAAAAATATGTGAAATGGATTAACATTAATAAGTATTGTGCATCAAATAATAAAAACTAATAGTCCAATTAATGGCTAATACAATTAATTACTAATTAGCTGCAAGAGAGCAATATGCTGAAAATTCAACAAGGAACGTTATCACAGTGAACCGTTCATTGATCATTACCCAGACTAATTGAGAAGATGGGTTGTTACAGCGCATCCTACCGCTGCATGTACAAACTTCAACGCTTAGACCACCAATGTATTCTAAATACATGTACAACTATAGCAGAGTTATACTAAAGTTAACTTTTCCCTAAAATATTAATATATTTTGAAACTTTTAGTGCAAAATCAGAAAAAGTGCAATTTTAGCTATAATATGTACAATTTTTCAGTAACTTGCTAGTGTAATAAATATAGTAAATTTCTGTAGAAATCAAATGTCGTAATGTGATGTTGGTCTGAATGAATGAGGTGAACGAACAGTCTAGTTGTTTGGCAGCTCTGGCCTCCCTTCAAGCCGTATAAATCTTTCGCCTTTTACTAAAGATTTCCGTGGAGGGGGGCACTTAATGAGTATTTAAGTATTTTTGGAAGGCCTGCCGCAAGGTGGGCTCACTAATAAACAAAAGATAAATCGTAGAATTAGCATTTGTACCGTATGGTTGTGATATTGCAGACAGACCAATTACAGATTGGTAAGGTGTTTCTACTGGGAAAGAAATAACTGCTAATATCGTGTCGTACCGTCAAAATTTTTATTCGGCAATTTAATTAATAAAGAAAAATCGACATAATAATGAGCGTCTTTGTTTATAATTTTATTTATTCCATTCATTCCAACAACAGATAACAAATATTGAATTTTCTACAAATTCACTAACCGATTCATACACACACAGGGTATGTATTAAACAAGTGCATAAATTGCATAATATTATTGTATCCTATACTAATTTTCATTCACAGTTACCTACTTACATTATGACAAAGCTGGAAAGACACGAGCAACATAACGTAAGCAATAAGAATTCTCGTGTTGCACGACTAGGAACGTGTATCGTATAACCGTAGCAAATCATGTAAAACACATGTGCTAATGAATTACGCGTACATACGACTGAACAAATTTAATTAACTCAAGTACATAGTTAAATACCATGAATTACATTTTTAGTTGGAAAGGATTTTAGCATGCCAAATATGTGAGTTTATAATAATATAGGATTTGTTTATTTGTAAACGTGTATTTTTCTGTCAGAGTTAAAAATTTCCGAATAGAATTCGTTTGATTTGGCTTGATGATGCATTTTTAATTTTCTCTTGTCGTTCGCATGTAAAATGTGGTTTGAGGGGCGAGCGTCAAAAGTCAGTAAATTTTCTGAACGTGATGAGTTTCTCTGGCTCAACAAAGTCGGATGAAAGACGACTGACCCTGTGGGCATGCTTAGGCCGATACCGATGAAGGGACAAAGGGCATGGCAGCAACTCCGGTAAAATAGAATGGTGAGTGATTAGAGAGCTCAGACTCCCAAATTCCTTTGTGAAACCCTGCCATTAAGAAAACCATAGTCATTTATCACCTCCTTCTACTACTAATAATAGTAATAATATTTCACACAATATATCTTATAGTATACTCTTTACAACAATGAAATGCCTGGTCTGCGCGTTCACAAAGTTCAACATGCTGTCGTGTATATTCTCATTTGCTTTGGTCTGTGAAAAATTTCTACCTCTCTCTCTCTCCTCTCCATCTGCTTCTCTGTTTATGCTTAATGGTTATGTTGTGATCTTGGGCTCTTTCATAATTCATATCTTCCACGGAAAAGATCATACATAATCATAAACGTAACATGTTTACCGACACACACTTGCTTTTGAATAATGTAGATTGTATTGAAGTAACAGTCTACGAAATTCTTTCTTGGGCTGCAGAGATTCTCTACCTCCACAACCTCAAGTGCCTACAAAGAGGTCTTATTTGAACATCTCCTGCTTAAAATTACCATCAATGCGTGAAGTACAGAAGGAAACAAAAAACTGTCAGTCTTAGAATGAATGTGGTATGCATTAGTATGCCACGCTGTTATAATTAAGAGAGCACCCAATTTGTAGAAGAGTCCTACATGAAGTGGGACGCAGAATTCTTATGAATAAAGTTTATCCTAAAATAAGAATGTAGTGCTAATGGCTACCAATAAATATCGTCAGTATCATCTACAGATTTGATGAGCTTAAGATAAAAGTTGGAAAGATATCGTAGGAACAAACGTTTACTGTTTGTAAAATACACAGAATTAATAATAATATGTAATCATTCCTTTTAAATACTATGTTATATTGGATGAACCTGAGCTCTTTGCTACTGTATTCACCTGCTGACTGAAACATTGTTAATTGAGCAATTTTTGTGGCATTGTGGCCATGAATCGAGTCAAAATTGAAAAATGCAGAAGGAATTTATAAAAGATGATTTAAAATACAAATTTACATTATTAAAAAGCCAAATACTTCAATTTAAAAGAACGTTATTGACTTTTGACTGATTGATAGATCCAAATACCGATCTAAATATATTACTGTACAAATATGCCCACAAATATGTAGTTTTGGGATTTATCGTCTACGTTTTTTTTTCTGTGAACCAAAGTAAATACAATACTTGAATGCATCTTAACTTTCTAGTTTATCTCCAGGTCTTTTAACAAACGACCTTCTGTTTTTTTCGTTTGCACATTTTTACGAAAATGACTCGGGGCTAGAGAGTACCTAATATTCAAGAGTCAGACACGAAATTCCATTCGGATTCGAGTTGCATAGAAAATCCTAACCATTAGTTAATGTTTCAGCCTACGTCTACTTTTTTTGGAATTTCCTCATATTCATGATAGCAGCTTGGGTCCTACAGTCTATTACCTACAGAGATATATAGAACCGCTGTAGGTAAGTCTTATGAATGAAATGATTTGGTCGTGACAGTCACGCACAAGGAATCATAATTCATTTTCTATAATATTTCTTCCTATTACAGTCTGTATTGTATATGACTACGACTACACATCACACCTGTAGATATAGTCAGCTTAATAAAACTCAAACTATTCATCAAGTGAAGATATTAAAAGAAAAAATCCAAGGCAGCAAAAAATAAATTTTGCCATTCATCTCATTCAAACTTGAGAGAGTGAGTACCTCAAGGGTTAGATTTATTTTATTGGGTACATTTGAGCACATGAAATGCATAATGCATGCACGTTAGATGCACCCGCACAAAAAATGAACATGCATACAATGGATAGGCAAAAATTCACTGACTGATATTATACTCATAAACACACAAATCTTCCTATATCTGTTGTTCACACACTGATAATACATCCTACTTTCTTCACACGGATAAAAAGTGTGAATTTGTAAGTGCCCTTCGGAAAAACAAATTGTGATGGTAATTACTTGCGAATCGTCGTATCTGTATTTATCACTATCATCTCAAATGTGTCGGTAACATAAGGTAATGATACCGTAAGACAAATAATAGTTCCTTTTTTTCAATTAAAGTGCTACAGACTCATGTGAATGCAACAGAAATGGCATTGTACATAACAAATAAGTATAATTTGAAATTTCTGTTGTAATTTTGTGTTTAATGTACCTTTATTTTATACCCTCGTCCCGTTCTGAGAATTAGATAGTGGGCGATGCCCGTTGGTTGGAATTCTCGGGGAACTCTCAGCGACAGGGCGAAACATCCCGACTTCGTTGTCGACTCACGAACTATGAATGACCCAATCGGCTCGTTTCTTAACACCTCTGATACCACCTCTCTGTTAGGAACAAAAAAAGTACACATTTATTCACTGTCAATCATTCAGTACGTAGATTAATATGCAAAGTAATTTCAATAAGGTAGAATACAATACATGAACAAATTTTTACAACGTATGTACTAACTAAGCACCATGTGCCTAAAGCTATTCAGAGCGCTTTGAAAGATGTACATAAATTCTGTTTACACCTTCAAACACGTACGAATAATTGTACACAGTTCGTGGAAGTCAATTTTCTGCTTTGCCAGAACAGGGTTTCAATCATTTGTTTGTGGGACATCCTAGGACAAAAGCCCATCAATTGAAATGTGTTTCTTGTTTGACTTTCTTAAACGAATCATTTATAAACATTGAATTGATATAGTGATCAATAGATGATTGGCCGTAAATATAGTTACACAGATTGGATTTGTAATAATTTGTACGCAACAATTCTACCTTGCATTTACGTCGTTAGTGCAAATGCGTTGCAGTACTACACACAGTTTGTTCGGTAAATTTCAAAGCTCATACGTAAATCCATGTGTTTATGTGAATAGGATATTAAGCGCAACAGAATCGTATAACTGACTTGCCATTGAGCTATTAACAATGTAAAAAATGTTGGCTTGGTATTATTAGTATAAGTATTCATATTTGACAGGCAGAATTGAAATGTGAATGAATGTTTAAATTGGCACGGAACGGTACACTCGTTAGCTAATGCTACATCTTGATTCGAATTTGTTAAGGCAATAAATTCTTACAGTGTTTCTAGTCGAATGATGGAGTATGTATATTATTGTACATTCTCTACACGCCATTTGCCACATTGCAAGTTGCAACCCCTCTAATTGTAAGAATCTCAATTGACAAATTGCAATTGGCCATTCTGAATAACTTATTTTATGCCATTATTTCTGCAAATTGAGGTGACAGAGCTTCCTTGAGATAGTATATGCAAGATATGTACAATATGTGGCACAAGCCAGTTTAATTGCATATAGCTAAATATATGTGCGAGTGCGAGGATTTGAGTTCATCTGTACATATACGTATGAACAGAAATAGGTCTAAATTAACAGTTGAACATAAAAATAATTCGGAATCTTTATATACCGTATTTCCCTAATTAAGCCCCGAGGAATTTTACTTGGGTGAGTTTCTGGATGGTTGAAAATGTGGGGAATAATTACGATCTTGGGGAATTGCAATTTGCAATTTAATTTATTCAGAAGTTTCCTAAAATGCTGAATTGGATCTGAGATTCACGTCAAATTTAAAAAAAACTCTTTACCACATCTTTAATGCACTCGCCCTTCTTCATGAATCAGTATAACGCAAATATTTTAGACTGGGGAAAAATTTCGGATATGGGGAATTGTGATTTCGAGCAACGTATGTTTTGAAATAAATTAATTCGAAGCTGGAGATTTGATTCGGGAAATACGGTAGGTGCTTACAGGTACATATGTATTTATTAACTATAGTATACGTAGTGTTGTTATTCTTGCACGATTTACACTTGTTCAACAGACTAAGGGACAAACCATTCTAGAAGTATACATATGTATACTGCAGAGAGAGATTCCCTGTACTGAAGTACTGAACTGTTTCTTGAACAAAATTGACAGTTGAAATAATGTATAGAATAGAGTAAACGACAAGGTGACTTGTGATCTACTTGCCAAT